>APFE031113940.1:0-10530 GCA_000404065.3 Pinus taeda
AGATACATATAAAGGTAGGTTACCAATCATGAATAAGTTCATGATCAATAAATCATAAGTAAGCACACAATCTACAAAGATACTATACCAACATCAATAATTTTTTTTACTAACATAAGCATAATGAACGCATAATATATACCCTCTGTTTGTTGCGAGAAAAGTCTTACAACACAAGGAGACATATGAAGAGAAAACACACCAAAGCTCATAGGAACTTTTGATTCATTAAATTGATAATATTCATGGCACCATCATACATGATCTCCATAAAATCTAAAGGTGGAAATAGACCATTACTCCTTGCATTCACTAAAAGGTCCCAAGTTCTCCAAAAAATATATAAAAAAATGAGTCTAAAGCACAAAAGTCCCTTACAATGTGTCATGAGGGTATATTTATAGAAAATAGGGTGACTCTTCGTCTACCTATGACTCTTGGAATTCCTCATGACCTTACAAAATCCTACTTAATTCTACTCTACTCTATCCTATCTTGCTATGCACAACAAAACAAACTGATCCTAATCTAACAACTTGTGTAGATAATTATGGAGCATCTATATGCAACTGCTCCATGAGGTAGGTACGCCAAATCTTGTACTCAATACCTATTACAACCACCTTTTGTTGTTCTTCATCATGTCTATGGAGGCACTCGAGGGCATCCAGTATGAGAGTTCTTTTATTAACCTTGATTTGGTTTGATAGATCAGTTTGGTGTACATCCTCACTAGTTCTATCACATACCGCGTGATGTTTTCCTTTGTGACCTGCAAGTCCTCCATTCTGGAAGCTTGTCTGTAAGGGGCGAAGAATGCATGAATATCCTATAGGACCTCTTCTTTCTTTCGTACTTCGCCAACTTCCCCAATGGAAGGAACTCCATGCACTTCAATCACAAATTCCAAATCGCTTAGAAAATACTTGTAGGAGACGAGAACCTTATCGATATCTTTGGCTAGCTTATCCCATGATTGGATTTTAATGTGAATATGGACTTTGTCGTTCTGAGAGGTTATCTAGTCCTTCTTGGGGAGGATTTTTGGTGCCTCTGGATACTTTTTTGTCCACTCATGGATACTATTAATGGTTGTGGTAGCTTGTTTCAACATGGTGGTATTTTATTTCATGTTAGCCTATATGGTCAAGAAAGGAGACACACTGTGGTGTAGCTTCAACATCTCTTCATACACCACTACCATAGTTTCTTTCCGAGTGTCAAATTATTCTTTGATTGAGGCTTGTAGTTCTTTTGTACTTGAGTGAGAAAGGTGTAGGCCTCCATTTTATTCCTCAAGCCTTTTCTTGCCTTCTTCTACTTTGGCAATTCCCTTTTCATATGTGTAGAGCTTGCCTTGGAAGTTTTTGATATGCTTGCTCATTCTCCATGCATTAAAATTGTTTGTGGCCATAAAGGTAGTTATGGATGAAGAAATCATCTCAAGATTTACCATGGTGTCTAGGAGAATATATTTCTCTGTGGTTAGTGACAAAGGTTTTGTAGGGTTCCTTGCATAATACTTCCTTATTTCCTGCATAATATTACAATTGACTTGGTAAAAAGTAAGTCTTGTGAGGTCCACTACCTCTTCCTATGCCTCATTAGGAATTCCTAATTGCTTAAGTGGCAAGTGGCCTTTGGTAATGGGGGTGGATGGAGGAATATCTAATGGAGGAAGTTCAGCTTGCACATCAAACTCTTGGTGTTGCTATTGTTGTTGGATATCTTGCTTGTTTTTCTAGTTGATCTCTACCTACATTTTCTTTAGCTCCTCTTCTTCTTGCTTCCTTTTTACTCCTTTGTTCCTATTCCATTATTTTCTTCTCCTGATCATCCTGCTCCTACCCTTTCTTGACTTCTTCCTCTTGCTTACATCTCCTTTCCAATTCCTCTTACTCTCTCCTCTTTTCTTCTTGGATCCTTCATTCCTCTTCCTCCTTTTTTAGTCGCTCTTCCTCTTGTTGCTTATTTCTTCTTTCTTCTTCACATTGCTTCTCTTGAAGATCCTCAAGCTGATTATTTTATTTATATTACTACCTTACCTCTTCTTCTCTTTTCCTTCTAAATTCCTACCTTTTCCTGGCCAGGATCATATTCCTCTCTTCCAGATTTTCTCCATCTTCATCTTCATATTTCTCTTGGTCACTTGAAGGTTCTTCTTGTTCCTCACTTTTATGCCTTTTGAGTTTCACAACTGCCTTTTGTCACCCCCCTTTTTTCTTGAGCAAGGTCGACCTAGCTTGTAGGATTATGTTCTCCTGGGAATGCTCAACCTACTCATCCTCCTTTTCTTGTTGCTCACTTGGGTTGAATTCTCTGGCCGCATTGTAACCAATTTTTGATTTTATCTTCGTGACACTACTTGGTATGTAGGTATGACCAGTTAAAATTAGCTTTCTTAGAATGTGTTGCTACCATCCTTTTGGGGTCATACATATGGTGACTTAGGGTCACAAAGTGAAATCCCTTCATGTCCTCGACCTTCTCTTCAACCTATTTAAAGCTTTCAATGGTCTATGTGCCAACGCTGAGAGGGAAAGTGGGCCAAGGCTTTTTCTTGACCCTACTCGGTGTCTTTGAGAATCCTATGGTCATATGGTAACATGCCTCCTACGATAGTAATTTGTCTATGACGAACCTGGGAAGTGCATTAGGAGGTTTGTACAATGAAAGACCCTAATGAATGTGCCCTCCTAGATGGGAAACCAATCCGCCACTCTGGTAATCATCTCCATACCTCTTTTATATATGTGGGGGGGGTATTCTCCAAAGAGCAATTGGTATAAAGGGACGATGAATGATTCAAATGTAGACTCATGCACACTTTTATAGCCTAGGTCCCAGAAGATTTTATAATGTAGATGCACAGGTTCTGCCACATTTTTTGTCTAGTAGTAGCCCAAGTTGTCAAAATGAAACCTTACACATATTGCATCTAAAAGGTATGATTCCATATAGAATTTTGATAGTTGATCTCCCTCAGGATTCTTCACCACATGTATGTTAGTCTTCAGTGCAAAAGCAAGGATAGTAGCCTAGTTGAAGATTGTGCCCCTGGTGGCGACAACGTATATGATACTTACCCAAGTTTTAAGAAATGTATCAATATCATGCCTCTTGTATAATCGATTCATCATTGTGGCTAGGAATTGGTAGAATTTCCTAAGGCCTTCTATCATGTAAACTTGATAATTTTTAAACTAGAAATTAGAATTATCTTGCCACCAATACCTTAAAATGTCTTTATTTGGTACCAAGAAATCTAACAGCCACTTGGCGCTAAATATCTCTTCCTTCTATGGAAAACTGTAATAAGCAACAATGTTTGCAGAAGAAATAGCTGTGAAGGCCTTGCTTGTGTGGTTCCTTACAACACACCGATTTGTGTCCATATTATGTATAATCCAATCGATCATCTTTGCATAGGGGAAGACTAGCAGGTGCGAGTCCACTTTGTGAAGCTTAAGCCTCTTGAAGTTGAGGTATAGCTTGAAATCTTCTTGGTCATCATGGATTTTCACCTTAGAAAATTCTGTATATTGTCAAACCAAGAGAGTTTGGTGGCCTTGTTGACATTGCATGCAGTTTCCCTATAGATATGAGGTAGTGGGCCTTGGTAGGTTTCGTGGATACCTCTTTTGGTTCTCTTATAGGAAGGCTTGACTACAGGAATAATGATCTCTCTAGAGAAAGAAGAAATTGAAATGCACTTGAGGTCATCATCACCTGGAATGTCAAACAAGAAATCCCACAATGAGAGAGACTGCATGAATAACGTAAAAAAAACAAAATGGAAAGAAGAGCTTCATAATATAGGGAAAAATTTCGGGCTAGAGTTCTTAATCATAGGGGGGTCACTGTGTCACATAGCATAAGAGGTCAGAGAAAATGGAATACCAAATCAACGACTTGGCAACTTGGTTACTCACGCTGACATGGTCACAAATTTGAATAGGTCCTTGGGTCATAGGTTCGTGGGGTAGGAGAGGTTGTGGGTCTAGCTAGTCACAGGGTCATATGGTCACAAGATATGAGAGGTCGTGAGGTTTTACCAATGCAAGGTCACAATGTTTGACCTATCACGTACTTTCTTCTTGTGACCTGTTTTCCATGGCGGCTTGGTGGAGGAGACGAAACTTGAAATGTATCCTTGGGGCCTCATTGGATCCAAAACCTAAGTAACTGAGAGGAAACAAATTAATGGGTCAAAGGTAGGCATGGCTTCCTGGGCAAAGCGGCAGCTAGATGGACGAATGCTAAACTAGAGGGTTGCAAGGTCAGAATGTGTGTAGAGAAATATGGAAGGGTGGATAAACCCTCACCATCAGGGATGGCATAGCGTCAGAAGGTAGAGGAGGAAAAATGGAAAAGAATAATGATTACAAGGGAGAGGAAGGGTCGCCTACTTGGAGGAAGTCACATGCCTCTCTCAGTCACCTATCCTTTCTACTGCTTGAGCATTGTATTTAAACAAACAAATGAACTCTCAAGGTGAGTGATTTAAATAGATAAGGTCACACATGGGGGGGGGGGCAAAGGAAGTCACCAAGTCGCATAGGTGACGAGGTTGTGAGGAATTTGTCATCATCTCTTGTGACTTAACGACTTAGCGACCTCCAAGGACGAGGTGTCATAGTCGCACAGGAAGAGGGGTCATGAGTTTTGAGGTTAGGGAAGAGACTGTGTTGCAACCTAGTCACGTAGTCACATAGTTGCAAGGCAGTGAAGGTCGCAAAAATTTGAGTTAGATATCGAACTAAGGTGCGACAATGAGACTTCACTTGGTTAAGGATCAACTTTTGAAAAGGAAGGTCACAGGTCACAGTTTTCAACTACAAGAAAGCTCATTTTGTGTGACCTGTGACTTAGGCAGAAGATGAACCTTAAGTCTAACATAATCAAACTTTTGAGGGGACCAAGGAGACTTGGCTTAATGCCAAGATGCCGAGGTGAGATTTAGAGGTAAGTGAAAGGTACAAAATTGGTGCAAGGGTGCCAAACTTTTGAAATGGTGGAAATTTTGGGAGTGTTGTTGCAGTGACTACGGCATTAAGAAAATTGTAATAGTGTATAATTTCAGATTTTAAATATAATATTATTATATCTATTATGACAAACTATTAAGTGGAATATCCATGGAAGTTTACAGATCAAAGAAGGAAGCACACAATGATTATTGGCTAGTTCAACTAGCCATGGGGATGAAAAAAAGAGGTGAGATTTGGGTGAAGGCTTTCCTAATCGAATTAAATGGGATGCCAACAATGGAAAATCTCAATGTGTCGTCATTGGGAACATATAACGCATTGTTGGGCATGGACTAGTTATATGCGCACCTAACTAAGGTGGACTACTTCGAAAATACCATTGAATTATTTGATGAAGTTGGGGAGCCTAGACTATTGTGTGGAAAGATGGAAACCACATCAATTACATTGATTTCAGTGTTTTGAAATTAATGACAGTGCAAGGAAAGAAGACAGTGAAGTCCTGAAAAAATACCTTGTTTTATAGCAATTCTCATATGTATTCCCTGAAGAAATTTTCGGTTTACCTCCTCATGGGGGAATAGACTTTTCTATTAGGTTAATATTACGAGAAACTCCAGCCTCCAAAGATCCATATAGAATGAGCACTCTAGAATTATTTGAGCTAAAGCGACAACTCAAGGAGATGTTGGATAAAGGCTACATAAGGCCAAGCATATCTCCTTGGGGAGAACCATTCCTATTTGTAAGGAAGAAATATTTCAAACTCAGGTTGCACATTGATTACCGAAAATTGAATAAAGTGACCATCAAGAAGAAGTATTCATTTCCAAGGATTGATGACTTATTTGACTATATGAGAGGGGTAGCAGTCTTCTCCAAGATTTATTTGACGTCAGGTTATCACTAGGTGCATATAAAGGATGAAGGAATTCATAAAACAACTTCAAAATGAGGCATGGAAATTATGAATTAGTGGTAGTGACCTTTGGACTTACTAATGGAATTGTGACAATTATGTGACTTATGAACAATGTGTTGTGCCCTTATTTGGATAGGTTTGTCATAGTCTTTGTGGATGACATTTCTGTCTATTCAAAGACCAAGGAGGAACACAAAGATCATTTGGAAGCAGTATTGCAATTCCTAAGAGGGAATAGGCTTTATGAAAATCTTAGTAAGTGCAACTTCTTTTAGTCACAAATTCATTACTTGGGACACATTGTCTCAAGGGGGGAGTAGTAGTTGACCCAATGAATGTTAAGGCTATCATGGAATGGCCAACACCTAGAATTGTATATAAAGATGGGTCCTTCATAGGACTGCAAGGATATTGCAAGCGATTTTTTAAAACTTCCCCACAATTAGTTGTCCAATTACTACTCTGCAAAAGAAAGGGAAAATATTCAAATGGAGAGTTGATTGTGAAACATTCTTTGATCATTTGAACCAATTGTTGACGAATGCACCAATATTAAGAATAACATATATTGAAAAGGATTTCATTTTATCCACGGATGACTGCAAGGAGGGACTTCATGGAGTTTGATGCAAGAAGGTTAAGTGGTGTGCTATGAGCCCCGAAAGTTAAACGAATATGAGTAGAATTATGTAACTCATGATTTGGAATTGACTACCATCATCATGCACTAAAGATGTAGAGGAACTTCCTTCTTAGTAGAAAATTCAATTTAATGACTGATCATGGATGGATGAATTATTTATTTGAATAATCCAAGTTAAATGCAAGGAAAGCTATATTGTTTGCCATGCTCAACAAGTTTGACTTTGTAATTAAGTATATAAAAGGAAACAGAACATAGTGGTTTATGCGCTCAGCAAGAGGGTGCAATTAAATCATTTAGAAACCATAATTTCCTATGGTACTAATCTTGAATAAAATATAGAAAACATTTGGTAACAAGAAAAAATTTATCAACACTTAAATGAGGAGCTACAACAAGGATATCAAGGCAATAAAAATAAGGACTATTTCCTTATATAAAAAGGGTTGATTAAATTTAAAAAAATAATTTATGTACCAAATAACAATGACTTGAAGAAACTTATATTAAAGGAGTTCTATTCCAAGCCATACTCTGGCCACCTAGGTTACCAAAAGGCATTGACAATAATAGATAAATTGTATTCCTGAGATGATTTAAAAAGGGAGGTGACAATTTTTATCTCCAAATGAATAAAGTGCCGATATAGGAAGGTTGAGTGTAAGCACCCAAATAGCTTATTGCAACCTATTCCCATTCCAGAATGGAAGTGGGAAATTATTTTCATGGATTTTATTACGGGGATGCAAAAGACTCCAAGGCAACATGATGCAATCAAGTAGTGGTTGAAAAGTTGAGCAAGGTGGCACACTTCGTTTCTGTTAAATCCATAAATTTAGCTAATGAAATGGCACAAGTTTTCATAAAGGAAATCATAAGACTACATGGAGTTCCTAAGAAAATTATCTCGGATAGAGATGCCAAATTCACGTCAAAATTTTGGAGAGAATTATTGGCAGTATTGGAAACAAAGTTAACATTTAGTACAACATACCATCCTCAAACCGATCGCAAAACAAAGAGTGTATGTGATGAACCAGCCTAGGAAGTGGGAAGAGTATCTTCCACTTGTGTAATTTTCATACAATAATGGGTATCAAGAATCATTGAAAATGAGCCCATTTGAAGTAATTTATGGGAGGATTTGTAACACTCCTATTAGAAAGAGAAATCCAGTGAATAGGGTCCTCATTGGACCTGATAGATTGAAATATATTGAGTTGGGAATGCAAGCCATCAAAAGCAATTTAAAGGTGTCACAGGATAGGTAGAAGATTTATGCAAACCAACATAGAGTTCACAAAGCGTTTTAAGTTGGGGAACATGTTTTGCTATGAGTTAGACCTAATAAGAGCTCCATGAAATTTGGGTCATGTGCCCATTTGGCACTAAGTTTTGTGGACCATTTGAAGTGCTCGAAAGGATAAGGTCAGTGGCATATAGGTTGGCTCTACTTCCATCAATTAGAGTGAATGATGCTTTCCATGTTTCATCGCTTAAAAGTTATGTATGTGATGCTAATCATGTAATTATTTCGTTTATGTTAGAGGTATATCTAGAGGGAGAGTCCCAACTAGAACCTCTATGCATCCTAGATCGAAGGTAGTTCACACTTCGGAACCAAGTAATAGAGCAAGTCAAAGTGTAATCAAGGGACTTTCGGCTTGAGAAATCCATGTGGGAAATGGTTTACCTAATGCAAAAAACATATCTTTTCTTATTTTTTAAGTAAGGAAAATGTAAATATAATATAGATGTTGTACAAAGAATATAGTGTGAGGATAATATCAAAGTGAGAATCTAATCGCACTATGATTTCAAGTTTACCATTGTCATTATGATACTCACACATGGTATTCACCCATGGCTTTTGTAAACAATGGCATTTACCCATGGTATCATAGATTATTATATTTACCCATGGTCTCGTAATTTATTATACTTTCCCATGGCATTCATCCATGGATTTTGTAAACCATGGTATTTGAAATGTAATGAGAGGCATGGATCTTGGTGAAATATCCCCATAAAAAGTATAAATATGAGACTTCGTCGTGGAGTAAAGAAAATTTCTTGTCCTAATGAAGACTTGTGTTATATTTTGCATTCAATAAAAACAGTTTCGTCCTTTTTATGTTGTTCTCTTCTAAAATATTTCTCTCACGCAATGTGTCATATTCTTAGCTATTTTAACATTGTGATATATTCCTTTTTTATCCCTTAAGTTTCATTTCTTAACAAACTTGGATTGCACCAACATTAGTGCACCAAGGCTCATGAGAGCTCTACAATTAAGTGTGTTTGGGCTAGAATGGTATTATGATGGGTGACCTGCTGGAAAATTTCTAATTCTTACTATTTTTCCACTTTCTTTGGTCTCATTCCTGAGACTATTTGGACCAGGAGTTGTGTATATGAATCTCCATAATCAACAATTCTTGGTCTAAATCATGTTTCATTGAATACGGTTGTTGAACACTGAGGACAGTGTTTCCCCCCAAGGGGGAGGGGACTGCGACATCCCGTGGTTAATATTTCTCTCTTGCAAATAACTGTAATTATTTAAATTGATGAGAGATGGACACAAATTCCATTACCTGAGGAAGGAGATTGCATGAAGGAATAATTGTTTTAAATATTAGTCCTTTTTGGATGAGTGGTTTTAAATGGGCTAACTATGCCATAAATTAAATGAAAGAAGAAGGGACGGGTCCAGGTGTCCTTTAGCTCCAACAGTAAGTAAGAAGAGGATAATAAATTAAAGGAAACATGGGTTGCATTGTCCTTGGGGTTGATTAGAATACGATCATGGAGAATAATAGGTAGTTGGTTTGTTGGAAAAAGAAGGACATACTGATTCATGAAATTCTCGTTCTCACACACACAAAGAGGCATATACAGAGGGAACGAAATTTTTGGGGTACACAAAAGTAGTGAAAGGAAGCATGCAGTGAATGCTAGGGTAAGAAAAAGAGAAATTATTCAAAGGGTGGAGCTGAGAATGCAGAGAAAGAAGTGACTAGGATTCATTGTTGATTAAGTTGTAGAGGGATTAAAATCCAATTAAAGAATCCTCACAGAGGATTACTGGGTAAAATCATCGTACAGAGAAAAGTGTTTCCTATAAGGCTGCAGAAACCACTATAAAATTATGGATTGATGAACTTGCTAAGTTGGGAAGTGTCACTTAAGCTCTAGTGCTTGACTCACTAATGAACCACCTAGAGAGTGATTTATTTATTCACCAGTAGCTTATCCACTGACGAACCTTCCTCATTATGGATTCTCTTCTCCTAAAAGTGAGCTGAAGTTCTTTGCACTGTGGTATCTTGGCATGGATGTGATCATGCTTGAAAATTTTGAATGATAATGTGTGTAGCTAGTGGATGAAGGTAGCATCATCTTGTGGCATCCTGTTTCAGTTGTTCTATTGGTTAAAAGTCCATAAAAGCAATCTGCCTCAAGCACTAGAATCTATCTCTAGTGTAATAGCTACAAGTAGTTGTGGTTGTAGCTTTTCTAAGGTTGGGTGGAGATTTGAAGTCCCACTCTTAGTTGCTAACCATTTTTCCATATAAGACAAGTATATAACTATGCTCCTAATGTTTGATTGTCATGTACATGTTCATTATGCTTGCTAAAGGCTTTTGTTGGTTTAAGGATTGAGATTTCTTATGTGTGAATGAGATGTTGAATTTCCTATATGCGTGCCTAAGAAATGATGTAATTATTGTATGCTCATGTGTTTGAATATCAATGATTTTCATACATGAGGAGATGGTAAATATTTGTTTTTATTCTTCTAACCTAATGAATGTGTAGGTTAGCTTGTAATCTTGTCAATTCTATTTATTTATCTATGTACATGATATGTGTCATATGGAAAGAAAATATTAATTAGGTTGTGGTTGGGAAATTTACTTGATTCCCTATGACTTTAAGTTCACTTAGATGCATGTTATCTATGTATTTCA
>APFE031113957.1:0-30476 GCA_000404065.3 Pinus taeda
AAACATTTTTTTTTATTTTTTTTTTTTATTTTTTTTATTTATTTTTTTGTTTTTTTTTTTTTTAGAAATCCACAATCTCAATTGTAAAATCCAGACAAGCATACATTTTATGCTCTAAAAGAAATATAAAATCTAAACTAATTTATATAGTAATTTTGTTATTCATCGTCTATTTAAAAATAAGAAAACATAACCCTTAATTTTCATGGAAAAAAAAAATTATAGTGAAAAAGTGAAGAGTTTTGTTTTCTAGCAATTATGAAACAACTAATCTAACATTAAAATGACATCAAACGGCTCACCACTTTGATATATTGTCTTTGAAAACTAATCTCTTCATTTGTTGGAGTGGTGCCCACATCATGCACCTATTAGCATCATGGAGAAACATAAGACAGGGGTAGGGTATTCATCATGGATGTTTCCTGCCTGGATCCGTTTCTTCGAAGAAGAGAAATTCCATGTCATCATGGCATCCTACCCACTCACCTGCCAGTTTGGACAGTGACTAGGACGACAACAAGGCATCTCCAATCCCTCCACACGGCCACCTTGTGGTGTGAGTGGGGAAGGAATGCTAGTGCTTCATGATTAAAACAGAGTATGTTACGTTGGGTTGTGTTATATTCTTTCCACGACTAGCTGCCCTAGTTAACCGGGGGGTTAGAGGGGGGGCGGATCCCCCCCTTCGTTGCACCGATTGCATAGCAGGGGGGTCACAAAGGGTTTGAGGGGGGCAGGTAGCCCCGCTCTACAATGTCTGGGACAACGCCCCATGCAAATTTTTTTTGGACCCTATATTAGGTTAGGCGGACCTACGTATGGTTTTGTGCATAGTTTTTGCACATGGTTTTTGGTCCATGGTTTTGGACGCGATGGTTTTCAGTCCATGGTATTGGATGCTTCGGCATGTATAAATATGCATTGTAACATTCAAAGGAACAAAATGAAAAATTAATCTAGGAGTCATAGTTTTGGGATCCATGGGAAAATCTCTATGTGTATGTGTTTTATGTGTTATTCTCTCGCATTATTTATTTTTTGTGTTTTAGAATTCGTATGCAGGTAATTTCTGTACAAGGTTAAAAACTACATTTGGTATTAGAGTTGTTTTTTCTTCAAGGGGATGCCTTTCTTGTTGAGGGGTTTCGCTCGGGCCTATGGTAGAATTTGTTCATTGGGAGATCTACGAGATCGATTCTAGTGGTGAAAGAAGATGGCGAGCAGTGGAAAGATGGAGATCGAGAAATTTAATGGTCAGAGTTTTGAGCTATGGAAACTCAAGATGGAGGATTTGTTGGTGGATAAAGATCAGTGGATCATGGTAGATCCACGTACTAAACCAACGGGAGTGTCCGATGAAGAATGGAAGAAGTTGGATCGGAAGGCAAAGAGCATAATATTATTGTGTGTCTCAGATTCAGTATTGTTTAATGTATCAGAGGAAGCTACTACGAAGGCTTTGTGGGACAAGTTAGGGACTTTGTACGAATCTAAGTCTCTGGTGAGTAAATTTTTCCTATGGAAAAAGCTGTATAACCTGAGGATGAAAGATGGAGACTCGGTGACAGAGCATCTGAATGCATTTAATACTGTGGTAAGTCAGTTATTATCTGTTGATATTAAAATTTCAGATGAAGGTAAGTGTATCAATTTGTTGTATTCTCTACCAGATTCGTGGGATAGTCTGGTTATTGCAATAGGTAGCAATGCAACTACCTTGCAGTTTGATTAAATAGTCTCATCCTTACTGATGAAGGAGATGAGACAGAAAAATATGGAGAGCCAGAATGGTGATGCCTTGTCTGTTCGAGGATAGTCCCCAAACAAAAACAAAAATATGGAGAGCCAGAATGGTGATAACTTGTCTGTACGAGGACGGTCCCAAAACAGAAACAAAAATAAGTCATCGAGTGGGAGATCTAAATCTAGAGGGAGATCTAAATCTCCAAGAAAGTCTATAAAGGTGGTGCGTTGGAAATGTGGAAAGGAAGGGAACTACAAAAGGGATTGTAAATATAAAGCTCTTGATAAAGAAAAGGGATCTGATGATGCTCCTTCTGCAGAGGCGAAAACCACCTTAGATGAAGGTGGGGATGTGTAATCGGCTTCTTCAAGTAAAAATGTAGATCATGAGGCATGGTTGATTGACTCAGGTGCATCCTTTCACTTCACTCCCCATAGAGAGTGGGTCTATGAGTATGAGAAATATGATGGTGGTGATGTCTTCTTGGGGGATGATAGGAAGGCTAGAATCGTTGGTCGTGGAAAAGTAAAGTTGAAGTTGCAAGGTGGAAGGGTTAGAACACTTTCGGGTGCTCTACATATTTCTGCATTAGCCAAAAATCTGATTTTTGTAAGCAAGCTGGATGATGCAGGTGTAAAAATAGTGTTCGAGAAGGATACCTGCAAGATGATTCGGGGAGCATTGGTATTGATGCAGGGAGTTTGGATTGGAACTCTGTACAAGATGCAAGGTATCACTATTGTTGATGGGTGCAACAGTTCCATGGTTCTTGAAAGTGGAGCATAAAATCTAGTGGTCTCTAGAGAGAAGACCATGTTGTGGTATCAAAGGCTTGGAGATATTGGAGAAAAGGACCTTCGAATACTTCATGGTAAAGGTATGGTAGAAGGTATGAGTAATACCTCTCTGGATTTTGATTTCTATGAAAATTGTGTATATGGGAATCAAAATCGAGTGAGTTTCCCCTCTAGTGGTAAGAAGGCGAAACAGATATTAGAGCTTGTGCACAGTGATGTGTTTGGACCTATGAAGGTTCCATCACTGGGTAAGTCTATGTACTATGTATCATTTATAGATTACTTATCAAGGAATACATGTATATATTTACTTAAGAAGAAACCTGAAGTCTGTGAGAAGTTTAAAGAATTTAAGGCTCTAATGGAAAACCATACAGAGAAGAAGATAAATGTGTTGAGGTTAGATAACGGTGGAGAGTTTTGCAGCAAGGAATTTAAAGAATTTTGTAAGAAGTGTGTTATATCACAACAAAAGACTACTCCATACACACCCGAGAAAAATGGAGTTGTAAAAAGAATGAACAAGACATTGATGGGAAGGGCAAGAAGCATGCTCAGTGGTGCTAGGTTAGGATAGGAATTCTGGGTAGAGGCAGTGGAGACACCATGTTACCTGGTTAGTAGATCACCTTCATTAGCATTGGAGGATAAGACTCCACAAGAGGTATAGACTAGTAAGAAACCCTCTCTTTCACATTTGAGGGGTATTTGGATGTGATGCATATGTACATGTTCCAAAGGAGAAAAGAACCAAGTTGGATAGTAAATTTGAAAAGTGTATCTTTATTGGGTGTAAGGATGGTTTAAAGGGTTATAATATTTTCAACCCAGTAACAAGGAAGGTTGTGTACAACCGAGATGTGGTGTTCAGAGAGGTGAAAGATGTTATTAAACATGAAGTACAACCAAAGGAACCTGAGAAGATAGAGTTTGAGCTTAAGGAGGAAGAATCAGACTCTACAGCAGAGGAGGAATCAGAAGATGAAGAGCCACAAACTCCGGGTGTGAGAAGATCAGTTCAAGATAGAAGGGAGCCAGAAAGGTATAGTCCATCTGCTTTCTATTCGAATTTTTCTTTATTTGTTACCGATGATGATCCAAGAACTGTGAAGGAAGCAATAGATTCAGATGATGGAAAACTATGGAAAGAGGCTATGGTTGATGAAATGGCATCTTTGCACAAAAATGAGGCTTCGGATCTGGTGGAGTTGCCGGCTGGAAGGAAACCCGTTGGCAACAAATGGGTTTTCAAGAAGAAGACAAATGCAGAAGGAAAGGTGGAGAAATACAAAGATTGGTTGGTAGAAAAAGGATATTCCCAGGTGCCAGGAATTGATTTTGGTGATATTTTTTCTCCTGTTGCCAAGGTAGTTTCTATTAGATTACTTTTATCTGTCGTTGCTGCTTTTGACTTTGATGTAGAACAGATGGATGTTAAGACAACATTTCTTCACCGGGATTTGGAAGAGGAGATCTACATGAAGAAACCTAGAGGTTTTGTGGTGAAGGGTAAGAAAGAACTAGTATGCAAGTTAAATAAGTCATTGTATGTGTTAAAATAGTCATCAAGGATGTGGTATCAGAAATTTGATACATTTATACGGGGACTTGGCTTCACCAGAAGCAAAGGAGATCACTGTGTGTATTTTAAATTAATTGGTGACTGTGTTATTTATCTAGTCTTGTATGTGGATGATATGTTGCTGGTTGGAAATGACAAAGAAATTATTGAGGATTTGAAGACACAATTGTCCTCCAAATTTGACATGAAAGATCTTGATGTTGCAAACTATATTTTGGGCATGGAAATTAAAAGAGATCGGGCAAAGAGGAAGCTTTGGTTAAATTAGACAAAGTATGTCAAGACAATACTATAGAGGTTTAATATGTAGGATAGTAAACCGGTGAAGGTGTTGGACACCTAATCCTCGATGGGTTAGTGTGGAAGCCAAATGGACAAAAGGAGTCCAAGAGACCTTGGGATGTGAAACCCAACGGTCACAACAATGTACTATAAATGTATATCTCTTGTTAATAAAAATCGTACTCTCCTGATTATTTTTCCTATTTGTATCGGTGCCCATGTGTGTTTAACATGGTATTAGAGCAGGCGAATTCTGGCCCTGCTCATATTTGAGTCACTGTTTGCTTGTGTCCTCTTGTTTTGTTTCTCTCACTACACCTATGCATTGACCATTAATGTTATGTGGGTCGTGAAATCTCAGTGAAGTGATATTGCTGGTTGATTAATTCATGCACTGGTGTTGAATTCGTTGTATATATTTGTGCTAGAATATGTATAATTTTTGGTGCGTTGAATGAATACCACAATGTGGTGTATGGAAAGCATTGAAATAGTGTGAGGCAGATGCATTTGTCCATATTTAAATATGCAGCATATGCCTTGGACTATGGTTATAAATATGACCTCTGCTATGTGTTGAAGGCCATGCAAAAACGTTGAGAGTGAAAAGTCCTGGCGTGTTGGCTCTGCCATCCCTGACATTCCTAACCTCTGAAATCTGCAGGTCTCTATTTTTGGTCTCTGGCTTTCCTGTCTGTCCATAAACATTTGTTGTTCATAAGCATTTGCTCTCTGTCTGCCAGAAGGCAACTGTTTGCTGTCCAAATGTTAAATGTTTGTTGTCCAACTGTTAAACGTTTGCTCTCTGAACATAAATTGAATTAGAGGCTGGGTGCCCAAATCTTGTCAGCGCTACCCATCCTCACCAGATTAAAATTTGTCAGATCTGCAACTTATATTTCAAATGACTTCTGTATTTTCCATTATGAATGCTAAGCTAATTCGACAACCTGAATTATCTTAATTATGATCGAAGCATGAATTTTCTTAATTATATATGCTCGAACTGTGCATAATAATGCCCCTCAAACCTGCCATCACTCGGACCTGTCACTCTATCATTGTTTAACCCTAATTCCCCATTGAAATACAGGTCCACGTTGTGTCGGTTATGTATTGAAGACATCGGATCCTTACCTAAATTATGGCTGTAGCTCAGATTCGTCAGATGTTACATTCCTCCAATTCTGAATACATGTCCAATTTTGAATATGTTGAATCATTGTTTGATTGCGAGAGTTGGAGATGGTATGTGCAATGGAAGCTTCGTGAACCTGATGTGAAATGAACAGACAACCTTCCATTGTTCTTCCAACTTTTGAAATTATAGTAAAAGAAATCCACATAAAAGAGTTGTCTGCACGAGCCCAGATACGTAGGGTATAAAGAAATCCGCATTACGGATTTAATGGTGAGGCTGCTGTGAAATGATTTCAGATTACCATGTGATAAGGCCTTTTCATTATTCGATATTTGATCTTTTAAGAGATCTGCATCTGTGGAATGGCGAAATTTTGAAGAAAATAAAGTCGTTTTGAAGTTCAGGACATGTACTTTAAATAAGTTTTCTTTAAAAGTTCAAAATTTTAAGGTAGGGAGGTTTGCTTCAAGTTACAGTCTATATTTATCAGCTACAGAGCTAGCTGCAGGTGATATTTGGTCATCTGGAAGATTTTCATTGTCAAGGAAGGCTGCTGCTGCTGCGGCCAAGAAAGAGACTACAGAGGAGGGAAAAGCTACAGCTAAGGAGGAGAAGAAAAAAAAAGCAAACATCTTTTGAGGAAGATCGAGAAGCAACAAGAAGGTCACAAACTTGACACACATCTGGAAGAGAAATTTGCTAGTGGTTGGCTTTTGGCTGCAATTGCTTCACGTCCAAGCCAGTGTGGACGTGCTGATGGGTATATATATCATATTTGTTGATAAATCTCCTATGAAATATGGTTTTTCTCTATGCATGGCTTGATGAACAAATTCTACTGCAACATATGAATGCCTTGCTCCCATATTGAAAAAAAAAACGTTTCTAGAAGCAAGGTAAGTCACTTTCATTCATTCATATACGAAGCAAAGTCTAACAGGTCGGTGCTCTTTGGATTTTATCAATTTTAAATTTCATACGACCTGAGAGTCGTTTTTGGCTGTTGTCATAGTTCATTTATTTCCATCTTGACAATGATTCAAAATAAATAAGAGAAGGCAGGCTCCCCAAAAGGTAGAACCGGTCATTTTTCATTTTTCTAGAAGCCAAAGATTCAGCCATCGTGGACTCCGATTTACTTGTGTGGCGTACTTCGAACAAACCAAACTCTAAAACTAATATCGATCAAATGTCTCACAGTTACGCAAGTTGGACACGGAGTTATAGATGAATGCAGACGTTTCTAATGAGGTTTAAGGTTCAAACGGATAGTAAGCGAATGGTGGAATTGGGCAACATGGACTTCCATGTTTCCCACGATCATTCTTTTGTGCTGTGTCTACCTATGTTTTAGGTGAAGAATATCTAAGCCCAAAACTGACTGTTGCTGATCCAAAAATATCATTTTCTGATACATAATTGAAAGCTGATTCTGTCGCAGAAGACCTTTTGAATGCAACCTGAGCATAGCCTGAACATCTGAAAACCTTTCTTTCAGATATATCTAGAGGACCAAAGCAGGCAAACTTTGCTTTCAATTCAATTTATGAAGGCAAAGCAAATCCCCTAGGAAATCTCATGAAAAGAGATGCAGGCTTCTGGTTCACAGTTTTATCAGCAGCAGAACCTGCCAAATAATTAACAGGCATTATAAAACAGAGGTGAGGAGGCCGTGTTTATCAGTCTTTCCCAAGTATATGCGTTGCGTATGATGCGTTCAAGGAGGTTGCTTATGGTAAGACAATGTATGGTGTGAAAACGGTGATGATTCGATCCGTTTCTTTGGCGTTAAGTATATTCGGTGATTGCAAATAATGTGACAACAACTTTTCATTCCATGTGGGCCACGAAGAATGGTTTCAAATGCATCCCTTCCTGCTAAAGGAATGGAAGCGTGAGAGGCTTTAAATCCAGAGTTCAAAGCATTGTCCCTTCTCTATTCTTGTCAGGTTTTATATATTAAGAAATTTGCCTCTTAAAATCCCGTGGTTGCTCCTCAATCTGGCATATGCGTTGGTCATTTTTCTTGTCGATTCATGCTCCTTTTGTGGTGTTGATTGCTTTATGTTATTTCAAATGTGTTGGAATATGAAGCTTATATGAAGCTTATATAACCAAACACAACTGAAATCGAGAGCCATTACTATTTTTGAAGACAATTGCAATTTGTCGTAAAATCCAATTGTATTGACATATTGCGAGAAAGTGTTGATTTTTCTCTACAAGTTCATAGTTCTGATCAGTGTAATTTTGACAATGAATAAAATAGCCAGAATTGGTGAAGTATTGGAGTTCTTAAAAAATTTGATACATTCCTCTAATCATGGTACAGTAAGAATAAACAAAGCTTCTGTTGTTGACATTAAAACCTATTTGCTTAATGTACAAGAGAATATTGAGTTTTTGCAGCTTGAGACAAAGCTACGGTAGGAAGAATTACAGTAGTGGAGTCATCATTATGAACATGTTTCTGTTCAGAAGATTGAAACAGACTTCCATAAAAAGCAAGTCAATAATGTTATAGCTCGTTCAGATTTAGTACCCAATAAAGCAGCAGTTGTACATGCAGATGCAGAAACTCATTCTGCACTTCCCAACCCCATCATCAGACCTTGGAACAACTTTCCCACAACAAGCACATAACTAGTCTTGGATATGACAAGGACTTGTCCTTTTATATTCCAGACTACTCAAAGCCCATTCAGTTTCAGAGTGTTGGATTCATTCATGATAGTTCACCTTCAGCTGTTCCAGATTCTGCCCCTCTTCCACAGCAGCAACAACAACAACAACAACAACAATAGATTTTGAAATGCCAAAATTGTGACCGAGTTGGCCATTTGAAAGATCACTGTTTTGATCTTCATCCATGTAAGCACTTTCATAAAACCACTAATTCTTCAAACAGATGCTTCAGAAACAAACGTCCTCCAAGAACAAAGATTCATCTTGGATGGATTGCTTCTTGGCAATGGCATCAACAGCCAAGAAAATATTTCAATCACATGTCAAAACTTGTTCCAGAGTATTGTACAGTCTTGCAGTAGAGTTTTCTCCATCTTCTCACCTTGTATCTGACAGGGGGGGAAATGATGCTCATCTACAAGCTTCAAAGTCACATCGAGCGAGCCTGAGCCACAACCTACCACACCAGTTTCAGAGTTGTAGCTAGAAACAAAGATGCCCATGAACATGCCTTCAGTTGGCAATCTGGAACACCTCCTCTAGCAGAAGACTTCAACTTCTTGCCAGTTTCGGAAGAATTCCAGGAACAAAATTGAGAACACTTCCTCTAGCAAAAGACTCTAGATTCTTGCCAGTTTTGGAAGAGTTCTAGGAATTGCATTAAGCATTCCAGAGTTGTTGGTCATCCTTAAACCATCAAAGGTTGAGACTTCCCTTTTCAGGTTGAAGTTCTCCCTTTTATTCGGGGTGAGACCTCCCTTTCATGGTTGAAGGTTTCCCTCTTCAAAACAATAGGAACACTTCCTCTAGCAAAAGACTTCATCTTCTTGCCAGTTTTGGTGGTCATCCTTAAACCACCGCCCTTTATACCAACATTTTAGAGAGCACATTCAGCCTAGTGTTGCCATGCACTTTTGCACATTTTGTATTACAGATCTCTTCTTGGACTCATACATAACCCTTCAGATTAAGGTGGGGAATGTTGGACACCTAATCCTCAATGGGTTAGTGTGGAAGCCGAATGGACAAAAGGAGTCCAAGATACCTTAGGATGTGAAACCCAACGGTCACAACAATGTACTATAAATGTATATATCTTGTTAATAAAAATCGTACTCTCCTGATTATCTTTCCTATTTGTATCGGTGCCTAAGTGTGTTTGACAGAAGGTTCCAATTCCTGTAGGTGTAAAGTTATCTGCCGAATAGTATCCCAAGACACAAGAAGAGGAAGAGGACATGTCTCGTGTTCCATATGCAAGTGTAGTCGGTAGTCTGATGTATGCGATGGTCTGTACAAGAGTAGACATTGCACATGCAGTGGGAGTATTGAGCAGGTTTATGTCAAAACTAGGGAAGGAGCATTGGACAACAGTGAAGCGGTTTTTTAGGTATTTGCGTGGCACTAGTGATGATGGTTTGTGCTATCAAGGAAGACCAGGATTGGACAGAGCTTTGGATATTTGTGGCTTTGTTGATGCAGACTGGGTTGGAGATCTGGATCAAAGAAGATCTACAAGTGGGTATGCATTTAACCTATTTAGAGGTGCAGTCAATTGGATGAGTAATAACTAATATGTAGTGGCACTATCAAATACAGAGGCAGAATACATGGAAGCCACTCATGTAAGCAAGGAAGCAGTTTGGTTGCAAAGATTGTGTTTAAATATGGGGTTAGTGCAAGGAGCTATAAGGATAGGCTGTGACAGACAATGTGCAATCTTCTTGGCAAAGAACCCTGCTTACCATTCAAAGACAAAACACATTGATGTTCAGTATCACTTTGTGAGGGATATGATAGAAGACAAAAAGGTGTTGCTGGTAAAGATGGACTCTTTGAAGAATACTACAGATGCATTGACAAAACCTATGAGCTCTGAGAAGTTGTCTTGGTGTAGAGAAACAATGGGCATTGTAGGGCTAGATAAATGACTAAGCTCTCTTGTGGCCCCCAGTGGAAAGAAAACAACAAGTGGGAGAATGTTCATTTGTGTTGTATTCTTTCCATGACTAGTCGCCCTAGTTAAGGGGGGTTCAAGGTGGGGTGGAGGCCCCCCTTCGTTGCACTGATTGCGTAGCGGGGGGTTCATAGGGGGTTTGAGGGGGGACGGGTAGCCCCCCTCTATGGGGTCTGGGGTAGCACCCTGGGCAAATTTTTTTTTGGACCCTATATTAGGTTGGGCAGACCTACCTATGGTTTTGTGCATGGTTTTTGCACATGGTTTTTGGTCCATGGTTTTCGACACGATGATTTTCGGCCCATGGTATTGGATGCTTCGGCATGTATAAATATGTATTGTAACATTGAAAGGAACATAATGAAAAATCAATCTGGTAGTCCCGGTTTTGGGATCTAGGGGAAAATCTCTGTGTATATGTGTTTTATGTGTTATTCTCTCACATTGGTTATTTTCTGTGTTTTAGAATTTGTATGCAGGTAATTTTTGTACGGGGTTAAAACCTACATGTTAATCACCCCCTGTTTAAAATACTGCTGGAGGAGGTAGAGAAAGAGTATGGATTCCAGAATGAAGGGCCTCTTGCATTTCCATGTCAAGTGGCGTTTTTCCACAGGATTATGTGGATGCTGTAGGGTCATTAGAATCAAAAATGGATTCATGCTATGGACTCTCTAGTTGATATTACATACACAATTTTTTAAGTTCTAATGCCGTTAGAACATGCAATTTTTGTAGATTTCTATGGGAATGATCTTGTATGTGAGATGTTGGAAATTGCTTCACAGTTATATTTTTACTCATAGAAGCCTCAATTCAGAAATGTAGCCTTTATATTTTTTTTTTAAGATATGGGTATTTTTATGTCCATTGTAAATTTTGAGAATATCTGTGAGTTTAGAAAAGTGGCCATATGTTTGATGTCTTTTCTCCCCATTATCAAAATCCAAGATATTCCCAAAATCTACCTCCGAAATAATTTTAATAAATTAGAAATGACAATGTCCATTAATGTAAATAGATTTTTTCCTCTTTTCTTTACAAGTTTAACCCATTCCAAGATAGTCCCAAAATCTGCAGCCGAAATAAGTTTAATATATTAGAAATGACTTTGTCCATTAATGTAAACAGTTTTTTTTAATCTGCTCTTTACAAGTTTAACCCAAAGGATTCATTGTAATCCAGGAAAAATAAGTCATGTGGCTGTGGTCCAATAGTCAGGTGCGGAGGTTTGGTCCCACAGGTCTCAATGTGTTCTAATTCCTGGTAGGACTATGTAAGCCTGAGAGCTGTTCTAGGGGCTATTTCTTCAGTTGCAAAAAGATCCAGAAATAATAAAAGAATAACAATTACTAAAATAGTAGAATAATACTAAAACATTAAATAATGTGTCAGATATAGTTGATTATAAGTTGATATAATGGGAAAATTAATATAATAGAATATTATTGAACTTAATTGAAATCCAATTTCAATAAATACGGAAAAAAATAAATACTCTATATTTATTCAAATTTATTAAAAATATAAAATACTTAGTAATTTTTGAATTTTATATTTATTAAAAATATGAAAATGATTCATATCTATTAAATTCTATATTTATTAGAACTTATAAAAAAATATGTAAAACATAAAACTTATTAAAGATATGAAAATGCTTCACAGTTTTTGAATTTACAAAAGATGAATATACACAGTTTACAATCTTAGAATATGCTCATATTCATTAAAGCTCATAAATGTTCCACGTCTATCAAATTCACATAAAATAAATACACTAATACATATAATAAAAAAATAAGAACAAAAAATAAATAGTCTATATTAATTAAAACTTAGAATGCTTCACAACTCTCAAATTCATAGCAAATAAATACAAATAATATTACATTTACATAAAATAAATACACAAAATTTACAACTTACGTACACTTAAATTTAAACCAAATTATTACAAAATTGACCAGAGATTGCATAGGTGTTGACAATAATTTGTAAATACATTTGCAATACTCTAGTCCACAAAATTATATTCTCCTTGACATAACTTTGAACATCACATTTGAATATGGATTGTATTTGAGGATGTCTTTCATCATCCTCAAACATCTTTTTCTAACAAATTCTGACTCTATAGTTATATGAGATAGTGTTGGTTGCCATTAACTCGCATTAAGTCCTATCTCTTTTTACCATTATAATAAGAGTTAACCTTTGTAAATGATGTGCATGCAAACTATTAAATATAATTGTGGTTAAGAATGATTTGTTACAAACATCAACCTAGATACATTAATCTATTTGTTTTATATTTTTTTTAAATAATTATTAAGTTAAGAGGTTTATTTCATAGTTTAGTACAAGGAGATGTGTAAGTTTGTCTTTCACTCTCTGTCTTTTTAAAATTAAAATTAAAATTAAAAATTATGTTCAAAATAAAAAAATAATGTCCGCTATAATTAAAAAAAATGAATACGCTGTAAAAAAATTAGAAGTAAAAAAATGTGTGAATCAGATGTTTAAATCTTATACTTTTAAAAAATATTTCAACAAGAGATTTAAATAAACTATTTGAAGATCTATGTTAACTAATTTATGTTCATATCAACTTCATATATATCTATATATAGAAAAAAATAAGCTTTTATGGTTAAGATTTTTATTTGGTCTTATATATACTCTATTTAGCATTCAAACATACAATTTAAACAATGAAAAATAACACAATGTATTTTGTACTCTAAAAAAGTTTACACATTAAGAAATTTGATCCCTCTCAGCCCATGTTAGATCCGTATATAAGATGGACCTATGATGGTTTATATCCAATGTGAATATGATTATGTTGCCAAAGGATGTGAGTAGATTTTTGGATTTTAGTTAAAAAGAGGAATCTCCACAGTATCAGGTTCTCTCTTATTGGTTATTTAGCATAGTTGCCAAATAATGCATTGTATAGATAGAAAAGATCTTTATCCTTAGCAATTATAGCAAAGATCTTTATCCTTATAAATTATTGACCATAAGACCCTGATTTAGGTTTTTGATTGAACATCCATATGTATTTACACTCGCAACACTTGTGTCTGAAGTATTTGCCTACTCGAATAGTTGGAATTTATCCACACCCTATTTGTATTTTCCTACTTGAATGGTTGGAATTTATCCACACCCTATTTATATATGCCAACCTTATTTGGGATTCAATATTTCTTGCAATCAATATAGCTCTCTTGTGTTTCATTCAAATCCATTTACATTGTTCCCCCAATTCAAACTATAGGGATAAATTATAAGAAGATCAAGTTGAATTCAAGCCTTCTAAAACAGATGCCAAAGGTTAGATAAAGATATACAGTTTGAGCACATTCAATATGTGGACATGTTTTCTCATAAATAATTAATATGATTTAGTCAAATGTTCAACCTTGGAAGAAAATTACATCAAGGCTCTAGGTAGGTGCATATCTCTAGTAGCTACAGTTTTTGAATAACATAGTTGAAATTTCATGGGCCATCCAAAACAGGTGTGAAAGCTTCCTATGTAAACTTAGAAATAGCATGAAAGAGATTTCAATGCCTTGAGATATGTGATTACCATGAATTGATGCAACAAACATCCTAACAAATTGTGTCATTTCCATTTTTCATCGTACAACTAGAGTGTACATTCATCTGAATTGTAACTGGAGTGAGCACAGTTGATCATGTGATGTCACACCAATGTTGGTGGTCAATACCAGTCTTTGGAAGTGGAAGGCACAACAAAAGATGGGAAAATATATCTTACCAATCTATATTAAATTGGCTTAATCCATCAAAATACACAAGTAAAATTTAGCCTACTGAAGCTGAGAATAGATCTCACATGTAAGGGAGAGATAAGTGAGGAATATACAATTTTGGAGTCTTTCACTAATGATTTTTTTTTTTTGCCAAATCGTGGTCTTTATTATTTAAAATGTGTTTTTAACTGCATGTATGGATTCAACAACATGAAAAACCCTTGTATAACTCTAACTTGTGATCAAAACAAATAATTTTCCATTCTGAGCAAATTAGGTCGAAAAATACATTGAAAAACCCTTTGAAACATATGACATAAATATCACTCTTATTGACCAAAAAACTAGTTTTTAAGTTATGAATATAAATGAATAATCACTCAAGTACAATATTTCTATTCAAATTCTAGATGCAAAGAATTTACATTCTCTTAATAAACATTTTATGCCATTGTTGAGCTCCTTGCAATAGAGTCTACACAAATTTGGTCGTTTTCCCTATAAGAAATTTACACTTCATATGAAATAATAATTCCACATTATTGGTGTCATACACAGAGTAGCTAACAAAAGTTTCTTCTTTTGTTTGCATATGCACAATGTGGGGCTTTTAATGGATGGTGAGTCTGCATATGAAATCTTATAAATGGATGTCCATGTTGATAAAGGTGAAGAGGATACCAAAACAAACAAAAAAATAAAATAAACCCCATGCAACATTTATCTTCAACAATCCATATTCTCAGTCGATTTATAATTCTCAAGGCTTATGAGGAAACAATAAATTTCAAACTAAAAGCCAACACAAAACCCTAGTTATTATTGCCCTGCTATTAAAGGGAAATCATGAAAGGTACCTATCGGCATGGATAAGCATGGTGTAAATCTGGAAAAAATTTGGATAGTGATCGCATTATGATTATCCGAGACGTGAATAGGTCAAATGGTTTGTTTAACCACAAGGTAGCACTACTTTGTTATTATTGGTCTGAGGAGAATAGATCGACGTTGATTTCATTGTTGAACTCTTTGCAATAGATTCTGTACCAGTTTTGAAATTTTTTCTATAACCAATTTATAGTTCACGGGAAATAAAAAGGCCACATTATTGGTGTCATACATAGAGTAGCTAACAGACATTCCTACTTATGTTTTCATATGCACAATAAAGGGCTTCTAATGGATTGTGAGACTAAATATGAAATATCATGGTATCCACAATCTTATAAATAGCTTTGCATGTTGATAAAGGCGAAGAGGGTATGAAAACAAACAAAAAGTTAAAACAAACCCTACACAAAATTTATCTCCAACAATCCATATTCTTAGCCGATTGATAATTTTCAGGATTTTTGAGGCAACAATGTGGCCTTCATCCTTGGTTTCCATGCTATGTAAGGACTATAATATTATTCTTCTTATCCCGGGCAGCATTACAGGCAAGTTCCAAAACCTCAGCAATAATATATTCAAAAACAATAGCGAGGTACACTAGAACACTAACCCTGAATGCTCTGCATACTTTCGTCCAGAAGGAACCTAGAAATTCTTCCTACTGAGAATTGCAAGCCATCCTTCAGTGACCTGGACACAAACTTTGTAGACTTGGCCTTCCCACAACTACCTTTTGCAATAGAAGAAATCATTTTTGCAGGGATTTAGACTCAATAACCAAACCTCATATTTTGCATTTCCTTATTGGATTGGCACTAATCTCTATTTTTTTCCATCACCTCTTTGATATCCTAAAATAGTGAAAATTTTGTTTCACTAAAGCTACATTGACATCACCTTATGCCTCATTAGTAATCCTACTAAGGATAACCTTATTGAGCCATAGGAAAGTTAGTCAATGTAGATATATTTATTAAGTGACAATGTTGATTGTCATAGTATTTCCCTATGGGGTTGTGCCTTGTGAATTAGAGTTTTTATCATCCAATACAATTTTAAGTGTAATAGGCTTGAATCAAGATGAAGAATGCATACCACATGGAGAAATAACCTATGTGTAATAGTTTGACATTGTGATAAAATATCAAAAAGGAACCACAAAACAATTTATGGATTGGTTAGGATACCTTGCAAGAAAATGATCTAGCATGGTATGCTATGTAATTCTTCTTAGATATAGTTTTGCATCCAATTTGATCCTCAAAAAATCATTTATAGCCACAACAATAAATTTCTCTACTACTTTTCGCAATTATTATGGAATTAGTTTATACAAAACAAAGGGAAGTATTTTCATCCATTCACATGATAATGACTCAATTGAGGTAGAAAATTGCACTATGATTCAATAATTATGTATATTCAATTAGAAACATTCAAAAATATAGAATGTCAGCATCACATGTCTACAACACAACTACAATCATGAAATACACGATGTGATAAGAACTTCACCTTTTGAAGCGTGTCTTGGATTCTTGTTCAATAATGCATTATCTATTTTGGATATTTGGGTTCATATTGGAGGTGATAAGGACGAAAGAGGTCATTGAAAAATAATATGTAATAAAGTTCCTTTCTCACATCTAAAAAAATCATAATCAAATTCAAAAGCCTTAATATAATAACATTCATTAAATTTACCCAAAAAAATGAACTACTCATCTCCTGAACCCATTTTTTCAGAGATTTAGACTCAGGAACCAAACCTCGTATTTTGAGTTTCCTTGTTGGATTGGCACTAATATATATTTCCTTTCATCACCTCTTTGAGATCCTAAAATAGTAAAAAAGTTATTTCACAAAAGCTACATTCACATCACCTTATGCCTCATTAGCAATCCTACTAAGGATAACCTTATTGAGCCATAGGAGAGTTAGTCAATGAAGATATGTTTCTTAAGTGAAAATGGTGATTGTCATAGCAGTTCCCTATGGGGTTGTGACTTGTAGATTAGAGTTTTTATCATACAATACAATTTGAAGTGTAAGAGGGTTGAATCAGGATGAAGAATGCATACCACATGGAGCAATAACCTATGTGTAATAGTTTGGCATTTTGATAAAATATCAAAAAGGAACCACAAAACAATTTATGGATTGCTTAGGATTCGTTGCAAGAAAATGATTTAGCATGGTAGGTTATTTAATTCTTCTTAGATATTGTTTTGCATCCAATTTGATCCTCTAAAAATCATCTATAACCAAAACAATAAATTTCTCTACTACTTTTGGCAATTGTTATGGAATTGGTTTATACAAAACAAAGGGAAGTATTTCCTTCCATTCACATGATAATTACACAATTGAGGTAGCAAATCGCACTATGATTCATCCATTATTTATATTCAATTAGAAACATTCAAAAATATAGAACGTCAACATCACATGTCTACAACATAATTACAATCATGAAATAAACGATGTGATAAGCACTTCACCTTTTGAAGCATGTCTTGGATTCTTGTTCAATAATGCATTATCTATTTTTGGTCTCTGGATTCATATTGGAGGTGATAAGGATGAAAGAGGTCATTGAAAAATAATATGTAATAAAGCTCGTTGCCCACATCTAAAAGATTCATAATCAAATTCAAAAGCGTTAATATAATAACATTCATTAAATTTACCCAAAAAAATGAACTACTCATCTCCTGAACTCATTTTTGTAGAGATTTAGACTCAAGAACCAAACCTCATATTTTGAATTTCCTTGTTGGATTGCCACTAATATCTATTGCCTTCCATCACCTATTTGGTATCCTAAAATAGTAAAAAAAATTGTTTCACTAAAGCTACATTCACATCACCTTATGCCTAATTATCAATCCTACTAAGGATAACATTATTGAGCCATAGTTGAGTTAGTTAATGAAGGTATGTTTCTTAAGTGAAAATGGTAATTTTCATAGTAGTTCCCTATGGGGTTGTGCCTTGTGTATTCGAGTTTTTATAATCCAATACAATTCGAAGTGTAAGAGGCTTGAATCAAGATGAAGAATGCATACCACATGGAGCAATAATCTAGTGTAATGGATTGACATTGTGATAAAATATCAAAAAGGAACCACAAAACAATTTATGGATTTCTTAGGATTCCTTACAAGAAAATGATTTAGCATGGTAGGCTATGTAATTCTTCTTAGATATAGTTTTGCATCCAATTTGATCCTCCAAAAATCATCTATAACCAAAAGAATAAATTTCTCTACTACTTTTGGCAATTGTTATGGAATTGGTTTATACCAAACAAAGGGAAGTATTTCCTTCCATTCACATGATAATGAAAGGGAAGTATCTCCTTAATTCACATGACAATGAATTAATTGAGGTAGAAAATTTTACTATGTTTCAATCATTATGCATATTCAATAAAATGAACTACTCATCTCCTCAACTAAGAGTTACATTAAAAATGAATACAATAATAACCCATGATGATGTAATGATTCTCCCTATGATCTCCTTGAATGATGAATCACTTTTCTAACCTACTCATATTATTTATATAATTATGATTATATACACTTATTATTACAATATCATATATTTTTTAAAAGTAAATTTCACTTTAAAAACAAAACAAAAGCATGAGCATAAATCACATCAAAGAAACCTAACCCTATGGATTGTAATAACTTTTCCATTAGTTTGCTTGTACTTCTCATGCATACAAAGTCCAATATATCTGATAGATATAAATACATGAACTTGTTGTTGTGGGAATTTTATACAGAGAATAGTGCTAAGATGCTTAAAGGAGAGGGGCTTGTACCTGGGCTGCAAAGGATAAAGTGTCTATTTCGTTCTTCCTCGTGCACATTTGGACAATAGAATTCTATGGAAATCATGGCATGTTGGAAAAAAATGGAGAAATTTTCAACTCCAATCGACTATGTAAGACGCCACTTTCATGTTATTTTTCATTCTGATAGTTCTCATTAAGTCAGATGAGAGTTGGCCAATCTATTTGATCATGGAAAAAACACCAGGGTTGAGTCTCTTTATCCTTTCAATGTGACACTCGGAGGACATAATACACTTTTGGGACCTCCTAGTTCCACAAATAGAATCATTCAACACTCCAAAATGCTAAAAGTAGAAAAACACACAGTAAAGATCAAACATATTTCCCTATTTCCCAACCAATAGAAGCTTTCATGGCCACATATGTTTGTTGTCACAATGCTAGCTTCCACATTTTGGAAAAGCACATCTAGTTTTAAATCTTTGAAGCAATTCAATTGATCTCTGAAATTTTTGGGCTCCATAGCATTTACAAGAAAACATTAGTCTGGGAGTTTGATAATATGGTAGTGAGGTTAGCTCTTGGAATTACCTAGAATAGAGAATATCTCTCAGATGGGTCTAGAAACCAACAACCATATGAGTGATGGAATTTCCTTCATGACACCATATTAGGCGTCAAGAATTGATCGATCCTGAGCTACTACTCTGGATCCAACTCTACATTTTCGCTTCTGAAAATAACAACAATGGGTGGCGTCGGAGCAACCCTAGGATTTCGTAATTGATCACTTACATTTTGCATACCCGAGAGAAAGACAATGATTCATAGATGTAATTTCAAGAATGAGAAAAGAAATCATATACATGATTAGAGGGATCAAATAGATTCATTTCGTCAGCGATCATAAATAAATTTAATGAATCCATTATTCACCCCACAAAAGATCGGCTGCTAAGACAATACATTTGTGCAGTTATTAACATAGGCATTCATGTGTGGGTGCAATTACTACTTACATAGCACATGAGGAGATCCATTGGTTCCCTTTCAACGAGGGGCGCAGATCTTGAATCTACTTTGTTGGAGCTTGACAGAGCAACCTTGAAGGATTTATGAATAGATAGATATTTATCATGTGAATAGGGGACTAAGAAAACTTCCCAAAACCTTGGGAAGGATGCTAGTATAGCGATAATCATAGTTGTAAAGCGTGATCCCATTGGCTAAAATCTAGAGGCAACAATCGAAAGAAACAACTACCCTTGGCAAGACTATAACATTACTCTCATGAAAGGGATCCCCTTATGCGATGCATGGTCACGTTCAGCCTTTCTCTACAACTGAGCACCTTGAATAACAACAACTCATTTATTAACTTCTCTCTGGGCACAAATGATATGGTAAAATAGAATATATCCATGGGAACATATAATGAAGCCCAAGGAGCTTGTTCCAACCATGTCTGAACCGTCGGTTGAAGAAAAGTTGGAAACCCTGATGGTTGAAGAAGTTGAAAATCCAGAGGATCATGAAAATGGTTGATAATCTCCGAACACAAGCAGTCGGTTCACAATTCAATTAGGATTCAGTGGTGGAATCCAATGGCTAACATTTTTTCAATCATTTAACACTCAATCCAACGTTGCGGATGAGTATAGAGTGCAATTTCGAGGAGTTATTCTCAGAGGGAAATGCCTTATAGCATAATTATATCCCATACACCGTAGTTCCATACACCATTTTGATTATAATTATCATCATAGTATTTTCCAAGATTTGATATAAAATAAATCTAATGTAACCTTAAATTACTTTAAAAGATGCACTTATGAAAGAATTTGCTAAATATGAAATTGCATAGAAGAAAGATTGAAAACCTATTGATGTTCTTATTCTAGATATCCAGTGTTATAATCATGACCAAGAAATCCACACCCCACTGCCCCACTAAATACTTAACCTAGGAAGAAATTCACACCCTATTAAATACAAGAATTAACCCAGAAAAAATGAACACCCAAAAAGAAGGGTGGAAACTTTACCATCATACTAGGGAGAGAACCCCTACCCTATGCTACTTATACTTTGACCACCTCATCTCATGCACCTCATATTGTACTACATAATCCACAATTAGTTATGTCTTCTTCCCGTTGACCACTTCAACCAAAACGTTTTTCTCTTCCTTCTATCCTTGAATGGATTTGTTTTGTGCTTTTGTCTTCTATTTGAAATATCCTTGTTGGTTCAAGATTTCCCACTGCATGATCTAGAGGTTAAAATTTTTAGACTACAAAGACAGTGTTCCATGCACAATAGGAGGCCTTAATTTTAAGACAATTCTTTCTAGGATTTCCTTAGAGGGCTAATTCACTTTGCACACCAAGCAAAATTATCTTTCAGTGCTATGGATGTTGGGATATAGAACAAGAAAAATGGGCATATGATTTGTTGTTGCACCTCTGCAAATACTGTTGAAAAATATTGATGTCCTCCAATCAAAATGGAGACCATGAACATAAGTTTCTACCTAGAAGTTAGAATAGTCTGTGGGAACCAGAAAATAATAAATTATGAGGAGGTTTGTAGGTGTTGAACATACTACTTTATAACCTCCGCGAAATTCAGATTCCTAGACTAAACACCTCAAATAAAAATTCTATTATTTATGAGTGAGATGCAAAAATTATGGAATTAGAAATTGGTTCTTGAGAGGGAGTGGTGGCCTTGGATGATTTTAGTGGCTCTACTTATCACACCAAGTAAAAACTTGATATGCATAAATCCTCATCAACCAGAAATTCAATACCCAGATTCCTAAGAATCCAAATCTCTAAGATGAATGTCATACCTAGATACAAAAACCAAAATTGTCATACCTAGATACAAAAATTCAATCTACCAAGGGGAATGTCAATATCCAAGAGAAAATCCAATACCATAAATTCCATGTGCCAAGAGCAATGTCAATGTCCAAGCATCAAATCACTACCCATAAATTATTTCCAACCATAAAATTAGGTAGATCTATCTATTTGGTTTGTTTCTATACGTCCACTTTAACACCTTAAATGTTTCTTATGTTGGTGGTATTCTTCTCTCCAAACCCTAGTGGCTGGCTAGCCATTGCTTCCTCCAAATACAATGAGACTTTGACTTTAGTATCTTTGTTGAAAGAATGCAATATATTAGGATATTTGTGTTCTATATCTTTTGTGAAAGTGATGACCATTCATAAACACCATACAATAATTTTTGTGTCAATGTCTCATCTCTTTAGATGTGATAATCTAATCACCAATGACACTACAGGGTGATTAGACATCACAATTGAAGTGCACATTGCTTTATTTTTTGTGTCTCTTTATTATCATCATTATCAATTTTTGTGTCACTAATTTTATTATTTTTCGTTAATATGGAATTATTATGTGAGTGGCTTTACTTCATGTCTGTGCTTTAAAGAATCTATTCTCACATGTATTATCATGTCAGTGGTTTTAAGAATATATTAAAGGAAAAGTAAATGAATCATTTTGAAATCATAAAAAAAATGATAAATTCAATGAAGATATTATTTGCATGCATATTTGATTGTCTATTTGTATGGAATTTGTTAAAATAGTGATTATATCATTTAATTTGTGTTTATCTATATATTATATTATATATATATTAATATATATATTTATAATATATATATATATTAATATATATATATTAATATATATATACAGAGAGAGAGAGGGAGGAGGAGAGAGAGAGAGAGAGTTGTCAAGACACTCACTAATGGATTAATAGTGTCGTAATACAATATAATAAAACAAAAAATTGTAATTTGGATAATTAATCATTTAAATTGTAATTTTAATATTTTTTTTAGGTTAAAAATTTTAATATTTTATAATTTTAGATTTAAATCAATGATTATAATATATGATGATAAATTTATAAAAATATTTTTTAATAATAAAAAAGGTATGTCACGTTTGCAACTATGTGTGTGTGTGTGTGTGCAGAAATGAAAATAACCATATAAATAATAATAAAAACTACAATACAATTCAACCAAAAAAATTGGAAAATATTACTCCAAAACCTTTTAATATTATTATTTTTGTTTTGTAGAAAACAATATGTAAGGTTGCAAACTATTGATTACATGTAACTAATTCACAATTTGTCTCTTACATATACCCAATTTTGTTTATATGATTTGATAGACATATTGATAGTTTCGCACTCTCATGCGACCAGTCATTCATCATATTTTTCAAGACTTGTAAGTAGAAACTCTAATCAAAAAATAAATAAATTTTAATAATTATACGACAGTTAATCTTATTTTTAGTGAGTAAGCCTACTTATATTATATATTGGAGGAGGTACAATTTTTAAAATACTAAGCGAAATGTAAACAAAACAAGAAAATGGTTAAATTTTAGTAATTAGTAATTCAACATTATACCATCTGCAATATAAAATTATTAAAAATGTGTTCACGTGCATTCTCAATCCTTCGATTTATTAAAATTTACATTTTTCAAACATATAAATGTATCACTATTATACATCACCATTTTGAAATTAGAAAGTTATCACCAATACTCAAACAATATAACTCTAATTACATTATCATTAGTCCGAGAGTTTGATAAGATGGTAGTGAGGTTAGCTCTCAGAATTACCCAGAACAAAGAGGATCTCATCGATGAGTCTAGAAACCAACAACCATATGAGTGGTGGTATTTCCTTCATGACACCATATTAGGCGTCAATAATTGATCGAACCCGAGCTGCTACACTAGAGCCAAATCTACACTTTTCGCTTTCAAAAATGACAACAATGGGTGGCGTTGGAACAACCCCGGGATTTTGTAATTGATCACTTACATTTTGTAGGCCGGAGAGCAAGACAATGATTCATAGATGTAATTTCAAGAATGAGAAAATAAATCATATACATGATCAAAGGGATCAAAGAGATTCATTTCGTCAATGATCATAAATAAATTCAGCGAATCCATTATTCACCCCACAAAAGATAGGCTGCTAAGACAATACATTTGTGTAGTTATTAATAGAGGCATTCGTGCATAGGAACAATTACTACTTACATATCGCATGAGGAGCTCCATTGGTTCCCTTTCAATGAGGAGCTCAGATCTGAAATTTTCCTTATCAGACGTTGACGGAGCAACCTTGAAGGATTTACAAATAGATAAATCTTTATCATGTAAACTGGGGACTAAGCAGACTTCCCGGAAACCCCGAGAAGGATGCTAGTATAGCAACAGTCACACTTGTAAAGTGTGATCCCATCGGCTAAAATCCAGTCGCAACAATCGAAAAAAATAAAAATAAATAAATAAATAAATAAATAATAAATAATAAATAATAAATAATAAAAATAAATAAATAAATAATAAAAAAATAAAAAAAAATAAAAAAATAAATTGGCCTTAGCAAGTCTTGGGAGCTAAACTTCCATGTTTTTACTTACCTTATTATCCTATTTTCCCTCACATTTTCACTCCTAACTAAGTCATTTCATATCCTAAATCGCGTAGGTATACCTCTAATCATGTCTTTATGAATTAATCAATCATTGAAGCATAGTCTAGGGAATTATGACCAAAGTGCTTGCTAAACTTCATCTTATGTGGAGATTCACAAGTCAAATGGCTAAGTTTACACATCGAGCTGGCAGCGCTATTATCGAACTATAGCTGTAAGGGTATAATTGATCCAAACTTCCTCTTTCTATCTTTTGTATTTAGTTTTGGGCTTATTACAGCCTTCATGTAAATCACAGGCAACATTTACCTTGATCTTACGAATTGTTTTTGTATAAGGATAGAGAGTTTGAAATAGGGGGTTGGAGAAAAGAGAGTTGAGGTTTGTAACAGAGGCTTTTACGTTAATGAAAAGCTTTCTGATCTTTCTTTGAGTTCGTGAGTTCATCACAACCCTGATCAGGGAGTTGGGCCCACTCTCTTGATCAGGTGCTGATGAGATAATGTGTGCTAGTTTCCTTTTCATATATGTATTTCTTTTCCTCGCTGTGATGGTTTGATGTAAATGTTGTGAATCGAATTATTGTTACAGTTAATTGTTGTTGTCATTTCTATTTGTTGTTTCAGTTAATTATTGTTGTCATTTCCATTATTGTTACAGTCATTTATTGTTGTTAATGAATCCTTGTCCAACTCTGGGTTGTATAATTGTTCATGCATATACATTGCGCATTAGCCCTGCAATAACTAATAGATCTTGGATTCATAATTAATGTGGGAAAGGGTTGAATAGTTGTATTCAACACTTGGACACCAACATTTTGGCGTCATTGTCGAGGAGGCTATCGAAGGTACAAGAGAACAATCGGTGTTGGTTGCTATATCAATCTCGTGTCCTAGGGAGAGAAGTTTTCTTACTCTACTCCAGGTTCTGAGCTTTATTATTTGTTTTTTTCTATCTTTATTTCGATTGATTGTGTAGGGGATGCTCTCTTTCCCTAGGGAAGGAAGTTTTCTTACTTTACTCCAGGCCTTGAGCTTGAAATTTATTTTCTTATTTTTCTTTTATTTTTGCTCTTAAAACCTTTCTCTAGTCCTGGGGAGGGAAGTTTTCTTATCCTACTCCAGGCCTTGAGTCTAGAATTTTCTTGATTGGACTTTTTTTTAAGAATCACTCTCTCGCCCTGGGGAAGAAAGTTTTCTTACCTTTCTCCGGGCCCTGAGCTTGTGGTTTGTTTTACTTTTTCTTTTGTTTTCTTTTCTATTCCAAACCATTCTCTCGCCCTAGGGAGGGAAGGTCTCTTACCCTACTCAAGGCCCTGAGCTATGAAGACTTTTAACGCTGTAAATGCATGAATAAAGATCCGAATATAAGGGGAAGAGGAGGACCCCCAAAGAAAGGAAGGAAGGATTTAGGTAGGAACACCTACATCCAGGAAATCATTGCAAAATTCGAAGCTGAATCATCTTCACGAGCCACTGTTAGCATAAGGACTTGCACGCAGTTTGAGGGGCAGTCCATTGAACAACCAATATTACTCTCTGGAGTGAGGATATCCCTTTGAACGACAGAAGGAGAATAAGTAGATAGCAAGGCATCAGATAAAATAGAAGTACTCCCTTCAGTAGCAGAAGAAGAGGAAGTAGCAAGCAAAGGATCAGAAAAAGAAACCAATCCAATACACCTGTAGAAGGAAATTTGAGGGGATTAAATTGCTTGACCGCGCGATCAGAGAAGTGTTGTTAAGTGACCTCAATCATCAGTTGCATACAATAGGAACCTGTTGAAATTTTTAGTGACTATTGGAGGGTATTCATGGCACGTCCAACCTCCTCAATTGAATTTCCAATTGGAGACATTAGAGTTGATGAGCCGATGAAGCCCATTCCTCTGACTACTTTCCCTAACTTCGATGCGCTTTCCTCAGAAGATCCAGATACATTTATGTTTGAATTTGATATTGTTTGTAAAGGATATGACTACATGGTTGATGCTCATAAATTGAAAATATTCTGTGCTACTCTAAAAGGGACAACTCTACGATGGTTTATGGGTTTGGGTGGAAAATTTGTCTCCTCATGGGAGGAGATGAAGAAAACTTTTCTAGAGAACTACCAGGATTATTGTAAATCTCGGGGTATAAAAGCAGAAAATTTTAAATTTATGCAGAAGGAGGATGAGAATGTGGAGGAATGTGTGGAATGTTTCAAATATACCCTACAGAGATCCGGCCATAGCGACCTGGATAAGGATATCTTGAAAATTATTCTTCTATGGGCCCTAAGGGAAGACTCTCTGGACCTTTTGAATATAGTAGGAAATGGTGATATATCTAAATAGTAATTTGACTCTATTTGTGAGTTATGCATTCAGTGTTCACAAGGGGCTGCAAGGAATAAGCAAGGGATTCAAACTTCCAAAACATCCAGCAGAGGAATTACAAAGGCATAAATTGGGAACTTGTTGGATAACTTGAAAATCGACATCCTGAGTACACTTTCCTCTCAGATAGACACGTTAAAGGAAAAACAAAAGAAAATGGAGTTAGAAAGGACCATGGCCATCTTCTGCCCTCAGTGTAGGAAGAAAAATCCATTAAAGGAATATCCATTAAATATTGTGGAGACGTGTGCAATATGTGAACAGGCTCACTCCACCAATTCATGTCCATCTCTTCCCGGGCTAAAGGCAGTATTCTAGGGAACAAGTGAAGGATTAGAGCAATTATGTTTTATGGGTTCTAGGAAACCATGGCAACCATGACCACCAAGCTCAAATCAAGTTATGTCTCAGGACCTTTCTCAGTATTTTATCAATTTAAATATGGGCCCTCAGTCAGTACCTTTTTGACAATCATGGCATCAATTTTATCAATTTCCACCCTAGCAGTCTTGGGTCCCTCAATCTAGTTCAAACCCTTCATGGTCTTAGAATTGGCGAGGGCCTTCCCCTTCTCCTAGTCAATTTCCTCAAACTATACAACAAAAATAGTTACAACTACCTTCCAACATCCCTTCCAATACTCCTCCTCGCCCTCAGATTCCTATGCAACCTAATCCAAATCCTAATAATAAGGGTGCTTAGCAGAATGACACACTCAACCTTCCTTCATATAAAATTTATACCGCAGAATGTAATGAGATAAATTTGTGATCTGGTCGGGTGGTGAATGCTCAGACTTCACCAATTATTGTTGAACATATTGGTGATGAAGATCCAAAACCAGAAGCCCAAGTAGTCGAGAATGAGTCAAATCAGAATTTTGTCAAACACCCCCCTCCTCATTTGGGTGCTACTCAGGGTTTCCCAACTAATCTGCCTTATCCCGAGAGATTAGCCTTGAGTAAACAGAAACCTCAACCAAAATTTGACCTTTTAGGGGAACTACAAAACCTGTTTGTCAAAATTCCCCTACCCCAAGCTATGAAGGATGTGCCTATTTATTCTAAGACAATTAGAGAATATTGTTCCAAGAAACCTGGAAAGAAAATAAAGGATCCGCTTAACATTCATGTTATGGGGAAGCTATCAAACATTATGCTGGGAAAATCTGTACCTGCGTGTAGCGTTTCAGATCCATCGGTTCTTCCTGCATTATCGCCTAGTATCTCAGCTTCCCCGGTATGCAGCAATTCCTCTGAGCCAGTAGTTGGTAGGGTAGACTGCGTTGATGTGGTCAGCGCAGGTTCGTTCCAGGCTTCTGCGTTCAGGAAATTGGCAGGTAAGGATTTTAATATCAGTTGTAATGGTAATAATATTAGCATGGTGAATAACAAGGTCGATCAGAATTGTTTAATATTAAACAGTTTAATTAATAAATTATATAATAATAATAATAAAGTTATATTAATAATAATTATAATAAATTCCCTAATGATAACACTTTATTGAATAATTTAATGATAATTATAATAGTAAATGTTAATAATAGTAAAAATTTTATAATAAATATAATAATAATAATATTTAATATTAATATTAATTTAATAATAGTATTAATAAATAGTAACATAATATAATATTAATATTAGTAATCAATTATACATAAAGTACTAATGTGAGTAGTGTTCTAATAATAATCAATCTTACTAATATTAAATTATTTATAATAATAATCATAAGTATATCAACATTAATAAGAATAATAATAATAGGAATATATTTAATAATAATTATAATAATAAGAGGGAAGAGATTAATAACGATAATAAGATATTAAATTGTAATAGTTCCTATGTTATTACTAATTATTCAAGCAAAGGTAATAGTATTAATAACCTTCGCCCCTCTAATAACAGGGTGATTAATCTTTCTAGTTTCTCTTTTCCCCCTTCCATTTTTAAAGTTTTGGGTAAAGGGCTGAATTTTGCCTTAGCCCCTAAGAAGATCCCTGTGGATGATATCATTTGTGACATAGAGTTTGGGATTAGATGTTTGCCTGATAGGATCAAGGATACTATTAGGCAAGACTGTAAGGTTGTCTTGAGAAAGGCTAAGTCCCCTAAGAGCAACCTTAGCAAGGAAGAATCTTTAGCTCTCAGATCCTTAAACCAGAACAAAGATATCATTGTTCTAAAGGCTGACAGGGGTGGTGTTTCCGTCATCCTTGAAAAGGCTGATTACCGCAGCAAAATGTTAGATCATCTTCATAATAGTGGTAGCTACAAAAAGCTTCCCAAGAATCCTTTGAAGAAGGTTGCTAGGAATGTGGCTCTTGCCATTAAATCCATTAACTCAGTGAGTTCCCTGCACCATAAACTCATTGAGCAACCCTATTACTCCTAGAATCTATGGTCTCCCCAAGATTCATGAGTATGGAGCCCCCTTAAGGCCCATTTTCAACACCATTGGAGGTCCTACCTACCTTCTTGCTAAGTTTCTTGCGTTAAAGCTTAAGCCCTTAGTTGGTTGTACGGAGTCCTTCGTTAAAGACTCTGCTTCCTTTATTGATGAACTTAAGGGCATTAAGCTTGACCCTAGCGACATTCTTGTTAGTTTTGATGTAGTTTCCATATTCACTTGCATCCCTATTAAGGAGGCCATGGAGGTGATCAACCGCCTAACTGACCCTGGTACTACCAGATTAGTGGAGATCTGCCTCACTTCCCCCTTTTCTAGTTTTAAGGGAGAGTTCTTCAAGCAAACCTGTGGGGTTGCCATGGGCTCCCCCCTCTCTCCTGTTGTTGCTAATCTTTTTATCGAAGATTTTGAGTCCAAGGCTCTAAGTTATTCCCGGCTCTTGCCAAAGCTCTGGAAAAGGTATGTGGATGACACCAATGTCATCTGGTCTCATGGCCAAGAAGAGTTAGATCTTTTCTTCGAGCATCTCAACCATCAATCCTCAGCCATTAAGTTCACTAAGGAGCAAGAAGTTGATGGTTTCCTCCCTTTCCTTGATATTCTTATTTCTAAGAATAGTGATAGTTCCCTCGCCCACCAAGTTTTTCGGAAGAAAATGCATACAGAGCAGTATCTTCATGCCAGTTCCCACCATTTCCCAGCTCAAAAGATGGGTGCTCTCAATACCCTTGCTACTCGGGCCCTAAGGATCTCTGATAAGAAGATTTTTGAGAAAGAAAAATCCCATCTCCTTGATGTCTTCGTTGAGAATGGTTATAGTAGATACTTGGGGCAGAAGGCTTTCCTTAAAGCCTCCAAGAATTCTCTATCTAAAAGGGAACCAAAGGAGCGGATTCCAGGTGTCCATCTTCCGTTTGTTCAGGGGACCACTGATAATATTGCAAGGATTCTCAAGATGCATAGTGTCCCTGTGACCTTTAGGCCCCTTAACACCATTCGTTCGTCCCTCAGATCAGTAAAGGATCCTATCGACCCCAAGGATATGAAAGGGGTTAATGTTATCCCCTGTTCATGTGGGACCCCCTATATTGGTGAGACTGGTCACTCCATTAATCAAAGGCTTAGTGAGCACGCAACTGACCTCAAGCATAGAAGAGCTAAGACCTCTGCTTTAGCTGAGCATGTAGAAAAAACCAATCATCATGTTTGCATTGAGGAGGCTGGTGTTATTGCTAAGATTTCGCACTTCCATCATCGGAAATTTAGGGAAGCTCTTGAGATTGAAAAGAGGTCGAGAAATCTCAATAGAGAGGATGGCTGGAAAATCAGTAGGTGCTGGATTCCAGCATTCTCTTCTTAGTCGTTTGTTCAGCCCCCCTCCTCATTTTTCGGGCTCGTATTATGTTAATTTATTTTTTTTATTTTTTTTACTGAATATTATTTCCCGCCTCTTATTTTTTCTCGCCTCTTAATTA
>APFE031113960.1:0-26946 GCA_000404065.3 Pinus taeda
AAAAAGAATAAAAGTATGAGCCTGAAAACCAATCTCTGATTGGCAGTCTCATACAGAAAACTTGAGGTGAAAATCAGGGTCACCTGACACCTCATGTTTTCCAAAAAAAAAATCTCTCTTTTGTTTCATTTCATCATCATCACCGTTTCATCCACTTTCCATTTCACCTCATTTGTTTTCATTTCATCCATCCACCTCACTGCTTTCCATCTACACATTCATCCATTCATTCCATTTCATTTCACTAATAAAGTTTTTTTTTTTAGGCAACTAAAGTATTTCATGCAGCTGGAAGACTTCATTACAGTTCCTGCAGCTATTTGACAATTCTGCAGCCGTTTAGCCTTTCTGCAGCGTTCTGCACCTGCACAAGAAACACAGTTTGTCTGAAGAAAAGATATACAGATCAAAATCATCAAATTCAAGAAGGAAAATCAAGCAATGGTAATAAAGTTAACAAAAGGTTAGTAGCAAATCATCAGAAATCAAATTAAATGCAGATCTGAGGTATGTTAAAGTTTTAAACCTATAGTTATTTCATTATGCGGAATTTTCTGATTATGTCTTGTGACCACTAATTGTAATGATTACTCCATTTCTTTTCCATTCGACCGCAAATCTTCAAATCCTCCACGTCTACCAGCTCATAATATCCATGATTTTCGAAATCACATATGGTCGTTTCTGTCATTAAGGTTTCGTACCCTAAATGACGTCACCTACTGTCTTACGTCTCTCAGTCCTCATCCCGCAGCCATGTGTACATTCAGAGCTGAAAGTGGAGAACATAACCGTTCCATCCACCGTTTTGAAACCCTCTACGCTCATTCCACTCCATTCCCTGCTATCATCTCCCTCGTTCCGTTTCACTCACTACGATTACCTTCATAAACCATACACTGTCTTTCCTACTGTTGTATAGCTAACAGACGTGTAACACAGTCACCGTTTCACTGTGTTTTACGACTGTTAGTCACCATTTCACCGTGTTTTACATTGTCATCCACCACTTAACTCTGATTCAAGCCGTGAATTCTCGGTATCTGAGGCTATTGCTAAACCCATACGGCCTATTTTTCATAAAATTCTGAACAGAGCCGAGAAATCACTGTGTAAAGTCACCATCAAGGTTGTGCTGAGGAATCGATGGGGAAACTTTTAAGGGCTGAACCGGAAGGTTCGAAATTCTTGGAGGCATACCCTCAGGTTGAGGAGGCATTGCAGAAAGCCAACTGGCTACAGTGCATCAAGAAGTTTAAAGGCTACCACAAAGAAGTGACAAAAGCCTTTGCAAGGTCATTCCAGGATAAGAACGGTCAAGTAGAGGTGGGTGACTTAACAATTACAGTCATTGAAGGAAGCATAGCAAAGGCTACATCTCTTCCACAAACCGGTGAACGATGGTTCAAAAACCGGGCAGTCCAAGATCAACAATGGAAGCAGATTCTCAAAAATCCAGGTATGAACACAAGTGTTTTCACCAAAGGAATTCCGGTCTCTCATGTTAAAGAAGAATGGAAAGTTTTATTGTTGTTAGTATAAAAGTTTTTCACATGTGAAGGGAGATTTGGGGCTTTATATGTTTATCATGGGAAAATTATGCAGCAGTTTCAAGGGGAACATGATATAAATCTCCCCTAATTTTTATTCCAAAGCCTTAGGAAAATGTGTTCCATGGCTCAACGGAATCCACGAAACATAGAAGCCTACCTCTGTCACCATAGTCTTGTTAAGCTATTGATAGAAGAACAGTTAAAGGAAAAACAAGACACATGGGAGAAATTCCTTGTAAGGAATCATTTTGAAGAACCTGGAGAATCCTCTATACCTAGGAAAAGTAGAAGAAATAGAAAAGGAAATGTCTCTGAGACTGCTCAAGGACAAACTGTGAAGGAACCTGAGATTGAACCTACTAGGGACAGTGCTCAAGAGATTATCTCAGAAACCCTCTCTGACCTTGCCAAAGAAGTGGCCAAAAAGAAAAGAGAAGCTAAAAAGAAACAAAAACAAGACAAGGGTAAATCCATAGTCCAAGAAATTGAGCAGACCCCAGAGCATTCAAGTGATGAAGACAAAGATAGCCAGCCCTTAACACAAAGATTAGCAGCACTTCATGAGAAAATTGCCCTCTCCAAAAAGAAAGAAAAACAAAAGCAACAAATACCAAAAGAAAAACAGAGTACTACCTCTGTAAGGAGAAGCAGCAGATTAAGTGGGAAAATGAAGACTATAAAAGGGCCATCTTTCATAGACTTAAGTTCACCTGGAGAGGATGTTATAAGTCCTTCACATACTGAATCCGTTGGGACTAGTCCTCCACGTGAGGATAGTCCATTTGAGCATGAATTAGAAGTCGAAGTGGAGGAAGAAGTGGAAGTTGAACATGGCATTGAAACTGAACATGAACCTGAAGTTGAACATGAGCCAAGCCCAAGGAAGTCGCCAGAGGTTGATCCAGACCAGCAGAAGGTTTATAACTATTTGGAAACATTGAAGCAAGCAGCTGCTGGCCCAAGTACTGTTCAACCCTTGGAGCAGCAAATTCATTCATTAAAACAGGAAATTTTTGAAATTGAAGTCCTAAATCGCCATATTATACAAGAGAATGAAAAATTGAAAGAAAGGGGCAATGTGGACAAGATGGTCCACGATAACACAATGTTGCATATGGGACTGTTACAAAAAGAAATCAAAAAGCTGAGGAAGAAGTGCAGGACGCTAGACAGGGATTTAATTAACCTAAGGTTCAAGTGTTTAATGAAGAGGCCAAGAGTTGATATATCTACAAAGAGGAAAAAGGGGAGATTGGATGTCCTAGCAGAGGCATCACAGCAGGTTGACTGATCAGAATTTTTTGCATGAGGACATGCAATACCCTCGCAGTGGGGGTATGTAGAGCCTCTATTCTACACCTACTTATCTACTATTTTCCTCAATCATTCCTTATCTTTCCTTATCTTTTGCCTCATTTTCACCATAAAACCACCCAGATCATTACATTAGGTGTTATTAAGCATGATTAAGTAAGTTTTGCTAATGGATGACTATTTGTTTAGATTTTGACTTACTTGCAGGAATCCCGCAACTATCTGATGATCCTGCAGCTATCTGAAGATCCTGCAGCTATCTGAAGATCCTGCAGCCTTTTTGTTAAACGCAATGTTCCACGTGTCGGTTTGCCAGATGAGCCACATGGGCACTTAGGTGTCAACGTGCTCGAGGTTCCTGTCCTATTTTTCCAGCCATCCACGTCATCTTTATCCACGGTCAAAGCTGGGCAAGTCACGGTCAACTCAAGGCAGTTTAACGGTGATTGTGAGCTGCTTGGTCACGTCATCTTAAACGGTGATTTGTCCACGTTCTACAGATGGCAGGGGACATGATCCAACATGGGATTCATTACCCATGACGACAGAACCACTAACTCTTCCACGCAGCCGCATGAAGTGTCAAGGAACCATGAATACGCATAACAGTTTATTTACTTTTCAGTTAATCAGTTGCACGGATAGGCTATCTTAGAAACTTCTATAAATAGCTGCGTCTGTGTACGCTCATTAGGCTTTTTTATCAGTTGTAATTTGATGAACCTGTGTTACATTTTAAAGCATTCTGAACTCTGTTTTTAGTGCTATCCTAGCACTCTGTTTTATACATTTTCTGCAATGAAGAAATAGACATAGCACTATTTTGAAGTTTCCAGATCTCTGAGTTTTTCTTATGGCTGAATGGACAGAGGGCCCCTGCTCATTTCTGCCACTGTAAAGTATTTTATGTGCAGTATCATTTTCTTTACTTATTCATTTCTTTAAGCATGTATAGTTTCTTTTATTTGTTTTCCTTTCTTTCAAGCTGATCAGTGTTATTTCCTTGCAGCTTTCTTTCAGCCCGGGATTTATGTGTGTATTTGCTTTAATGTCTAATGGTAGTTGCAGTTGTCTTATTCATTATGCTGCCCTCTTTACTCTGTTTTTCTAGATTAGCTTTAGTGTAGTTTTACAAGTTGGATGCTAACTAATTTATGCTCTCTTTATCATGAATAGCTTATCTTTCAAGAGAACAGAACATTGATTAATTGCAGCTTGTATTTGAGTAGACTTGGCTTGTGATACTAACACTTTTTCCACCTTGTTACACATAATCATATATGTAGGAGTATGTTGGAAAAGGCTTAGTAGTGTTACAATTTGTCAATTAAAGTAGATTAGAGTTTTTATCAATTCTTGGATTTGTCTTCAGCTACCTTCTAATCGTGTTTTATGCAAATACGCAGTAGAAGCAGAGAGTTAGAAGGAGATCATCACTAACAACAGTCCTTGAAGTGATTTTCTTATTTCTTTTATTTGCAGCAGTATGGATAGAGACTAATGCCATTGGATTGTGGTCATTTACTTTCAAGTCATTTTGATTTATTCATTCTTTTCAAGTTCTTTTCTTTTACAAATTCAGCAAGCAATTAGAAATCACCATCACACACACTTTCACTCATATAAAGATCACCTTTCACACACTTGCACTCATTTGTCTATAATCATCATTCCATTGTAGGAAGATAAGTTAATCATAAACAACCCCCCTAAACAACAAAAGCTCTAAGAAAGTTACTTAAGTACATATAGTACACCCTCACTTCATCAGCTTACGAGCCCCGGGTTGACAATTAATACTAGCAATTTAGATAACAATAAATTGACTAAACAGTTCACCCGCTCCTGGTCTCACATGGTCATCTAGTAAATACAGTCTAGTTCCTCGTCTCTTTCATCGTCACACACTGGTTCAGTGTAGCACACTCCTTCGGTTGGGTCTAGCGTAATGACTATGCGAAGGGACTTTTTCTCGAATATCATCTTCTGCTTCTTTAGGTTGATGACTCATTCATATCAATGGCCCAGTTTATTCCTAGCAATGCAGGATAAGGATTGTTTCCATCGACAATATCTATTACTTCAAAGTTCGTCTGTGTGCTCACGCCTTCAATATCAACTATTACTCCTTGCAACTCTCCATGGGAAAAATATTCTGTTGGTTCGCCATTTGTAATTGAATAGGGAACCACTATAACATGGGCCTGCCCATGCATTCTAATGTCTACTTTGGTAACACATTTGCATCCAATCCCAAGTCTAGGATTACCTAATCCATTTCATATTCGCTAATTTGTGCCATCAATCTCATCTCCCTCCCACTGCGTAATGCATGCTTTCCCAGTTTCTAGACTACATGCGGTTCCTCTGACCCTGCACACCTAATCATCAACTCCTGTAGTCCCTTAACTACCTTATTGTCGCGCAACAGTTTCATGGATGTCTCCAAAAAGGTAGTAAGCATATAAGGATCCATCCCTAGTTCTAGTTGATCCTTACTACCTGAAGTGGAGGCTTCCATGAAGCTGTTCTTAGCTTCCATGAACGTCTTCTTTGCACATTCTAAGTCAAACTTGGGTTCCTTTGTATGAGCCTTGCAAATCCATGTATCTTCCTCAGGCTGCTTCCCCTTATCCTCCCCCATGGTCGCATCGCTTCTAAGCACCATGTTCACATTTGGGTCTTCTTCGCGCGGTTCAGACCTCATCATTTGAATATTTTGAGTCAGAGGAGGCTGGAGTACCCCTTTCTCACACATCTGTGCAATCAACATAGAAAATCTACTACTTCATGATCAAATTGAGCACAGTATGAACAGGATATTCTTGTTAGGTTGGTACAATCACTGGCGTAGTGACCTAGTCCTCTGCAATTGTAATAAATTAACTATCTGCGGCCTATTCCTAGCCCTTTTCCTCCTCGTCCTTGACCTTCCCCCTGAAATCCAGCATGCGCCATCCCCGTAGCTAGGTCGAGGGCTTGTGTTTCTATCTGCATTCTATATGCTAGGGTCTGGTTCATCATTAACTCGTAACTATGACAAGTGCGCTCGCCGTGGCCTATCAACCTACAAAAATTACAAAACAGCTAATAGGGACTCTATGTATACTTTTGCAACAAATGACAATTATCTGTCATTGTTTTCCTCCTATCTGATAGATCACACACCATAACATGGTTGTCACATTCGGCCCTTCCTATGCCTCTGGTCTCAATGACATTTTCCCCCCTCCTACCAAGTAGTTCAAGAATACTGGACAATGATCCTTGTCATGGCCTTGGCCCTTGCATTTTATGCACCATACTTCCTCGTGCACCTTTGGCTGCGGTGCCCTCTCCTACTTCAAGCTCTACATTTCTAGGCAGAGATTCTGTAGTTGCATGTTGATTTGTTGAAATCCCAGCCCCAGATCTTGTATTCGTGTCTCACGCAACGTCATCACCATTTCCAACGCTTCAGCCTGGGTAGAAATTTTTTGTTGTGACAACACTGTCCTCAAGTGTGGCGTCAGAGATTCCAAAAACTAGGCGCGATGTTGTGCATCCATGAGCATCATATTAGCCTCGCAAATCATACACTTCAGTCACTGATCCTGATCCTAAGGGGTCTCTCCTGAAAGCATCGTGATCTTTTTAAAACTGATGATAGAATGTCTCTGATTTCAGCCGACTAAACTCTCTGTTCAGCGCATTCTGTATCTCTGCTATTCTTGCATTTGGGTGATCATTAGAGTGCTTGATATACCATGTCAACGCGTGATCCTGCAGTGAACTGACCAATGTAACCTTCTTAATGTTGTCATCCGTGACCCATTGCGTTCCCACACTACTCTTCCCACAAACCAGAACTGGTCCGGATCATCATTCCCTACTCCTCTGAAAATGGGTAGTTTGATCGTGCTCGCCATGTTGAACTGCGGGTTTGGTGAAGGTGGAGTGGGTGGAGATGGAGGTGAAGTCACTGAAGCAGGTGGTGGCGTAGGTGGAGGCGATAACTACAAAATGCACTACCTTGTCAAACTAACCGCACTTCTTGGAGAGACCTGAGTGAGCTCTTCCTCACTCTCTTACGAAGGTGAAATTAAGGGACTGTTTCCTAATCCCCACTACCTGTGTAGATTTTTCCACTCTGTGTCATTCCAAACATTAATGTACTCGCTTAACCCGCTTTTCACATAAAAACATCTTAATCAAGGTATTCAAAGATTTAATGTACTTACCTTGCGGTCCCTTGAGAAAACATCATTCTACTTCGTTGTAGCTCACGGTCGTGTCTATCACAAATTCAATGATAAATCCCCTTGTTACACAACAATTTGTCACTGTCCCTGTTACCCCTTCTCCCGCATCTTGGAGGACTCATTCCGGGACCTGGGAGAAGTAACATGACCTGCAAACACTTGCATTACATTCCCCTGAGCATGAACTTCATTTGCCCTGAAGACATCTCCTGCAAAAAACCCATAAAAATAGCCATTTTTCCATTGGCGTTATTTCACTGTGTATCACTCGCGCCAATGGGGGAAATCTTCTAAAGAGGGCGCGCCAGTTAGCGCTCTGTCATAGAGTCGCACTCGCACCAGCAAAAATGGGTGATTTTTTTTAAAAAACCAACAACCGAAGATTCATCCTAACTAACTCCTAGACTGAATCTATCTTGAGTTGGGTGTTTTGGCTTCGAATCTCCATAGAGGGGAAGTGGTTTGCCACCTCTCATGGAAGCTTCTTAGTGATAAAGCCAATCCCATGAATATTGTGGATGATCCCAACTCCCCCTTCTCTATCTATAAAATCTTGTCCATTTTCCTTGGCAAGCTAGTTCCAGAGTTCCAGAGTTCCAAAGATTGAGAATTGTCAAGTTCATGCTACAAGAAGCCTTCTTCATTCCCATAAGGCTAAATCTAAAGTATGGAGATTCTTATCCCATAACCAAGGAGAGAGAGGCTTGTTCCCATTCCCAGCAAGATTTGCAAGACATGTGCTGCTGATCACCCAGCCAAAGGAGGATTTGACGTCAAAACTATGGTTGTATTCTTCTTTGTTTATCAATAATAGACGACTATTATTATGGTTCCACTCTGATTGTCCTTTGTAATGATGATGAGTTATATCTTTTCTGACTGATATATAGTTGCATCTATTGGATTTTATGCTTGTTTTTGTGTCGTTCTTTGCATGTGCAGATGTCCATTCACGGAGATCGTGGGGATCGTGACCAGCCGAAGCAAAGAAATGGGAGCATAAACTCTTCTACAAGCACTAGCGTTGGAGTCTAGGTAGGCCCTCATCATTGGTCTTTAATTTGCAATTAGGAACTTGCGTGATAGAATTGTATGATTTTTGCTAGACCCGATCTGGGCTAGTAGGGATTGCATCTGTCCATAGAGGGGATTTACCTCCACAACAATTTGGCGACTCCACTGGGGAGCCTGTCTTGCCTTTTTGGTTGTTTTTTGGTTTTTACCTACTTGGTTAGCCTTCTGGGTTGAGTTCTTTTGTTGTTTCTCACCACTTGGTTTACCTAGTTATTGTTGGCCTAGCTTTGGATTGCTTGTTTTTTATTTTTTCATAGCAAACTTGACTGGCGCGCTTTTATAGCGTTACAGTCGCGCCAATTGGCGCCAGTTGCTCATTTATAACACGCGCCAATCCTCAAAAGGTGCTAGTTGCAGCCTGACAGTCGCACCAAGCCTGGGAACTTTTGAAGTTTGCTTGGTTTTGAGCCTCCTGAGCTTGGTTTTTGTTCTGGGTACCTTTTCTCGACTGCTTGAGTGTGTTGGAGTCTTGTTTGACTGGTTTTGAGTCTCTTTTTTGAGAAATTCTTAATTTGATTTCCTTTGGTCATTACTTGGAGGTTTGTCTCAGTCTTTTCACAATTTTGCATCTTTTTGCTTTTGTGTATGAGTGTTAATCGCCTTTGAGTGTTTTTATTTTTTGATCTTTGGTACTCTCACCCAATTTTCTTGATTTGCACTTGATTGGTTCTTACATTACATTAGAATCATCTTGTGTTTGAGAATTCTCTTGCATAGATCACACTTGCATAATTATAATTCTCATTTTCAGATGAAAAATGTGCATAGATTACATTTGCATACTTTTCAAGTGAATTGCATAGATTACAATTGCATAGTTTACATTCTAAAAATTCAATCGTAGATTTAGATCAGTTTTCTTCGATTTGAATTTACATATTTTTGTGCTTGTTTTAAAGACACAAAAATAAAGATAAAAACTGTTTTGGAATTGATTTGCATTATTTTTTCTTGATGAAATTAGTGCATTAGAGAATTTGTTATATTTTCTGTTAGTGATAAATTTTTTGCATTATTGGAAGTGAATGGAAACTCTCTCCTTACTTTAGTTAGCATTCATCGAATGAAATGATATATTGTGGCATATAGTTTGCATTTAGGAAATTTTGAGACATTACATACGGTAAGGCCTGAAAACGAAAACATAATTCAAGATCAACTTTAAAATGAACTGAATGAATCTAACAATGCATTGGAACATAACACACACTGTTTATAGGTCTAGGCTAGAGACGTGCTCCGGCATCATTAAGCCTAGTCACTTTCGTTTCCACTCAAGGTTGGGTGATTCCTCCTTCTGTGACTCAATAGTGGTCTAGTACAGATTTGTGCTGCCACGTACTATCGAGTATATGGGGAGACCCCACTAGGTTATCATCCTTTATCCATAGGAAGCCGTGTCTGCCGCCTTACGACCCGTAATGCACCGAACACAGCATTCGGGAAGATTGACTGTCGTACGGAAAGTCCTTGGTTTTCATACGATTGCCAAGGTGTATATGTAGTTTTACGGATTGTCTAGTAAACATTTTGCCTAGTTCTCCAGAGTAGTCACTTTTGATCATTTTCGGACTCCCTAAAAGAAAAGGTTCATCTGAGCATTTGTCACTTTAGGCTCATTAAACATTCAAAGGCGACTAGAGTCATCTTTTTGTCCGTTTCTCGACTCTCTAAAGATGAAAAGGTCAAGTTATGTCCTTTTGTCTTAAAATTTATTCGCCCGCGATCACACGCCCTGTTAGATTTTGATTGTTGGCCATTCGATTGTGTGTCTTGACTCTTTTTCAGCCCCGTGTGTGCGATTTTCAGTTTTGATGGCAACTTTTCTAGAGTTCACCAACCCAGGAATCCCCTCTTAAGGGAATCCTGGTCATTTTCCTCCTTTTGGGAATGTTGGTGCTCCTTACATGGCGACGTTGTCCCTTCCTGGGTTAACTGTTGGGTTGCCCGTTTTGTTGTTCTCAACCTCTGTGGTCTCTAGTTTCTCAATGACTGGTCAATCAGTTCCTCCACCCGAACAACATCATGTTGATTCCAAGGTGGACCTCTCCCCTTCTTCGCCTGTTTCTACGTCTTCATCTTCTACTTCGCCTGGTGAAATTCTGGATTCAAGTAACCAAGTGATGAAGAAGAAGAAGAATAAGACAAAGAAGAAGAAGCCTCATAAGCGAGAGGCTAAATGTGCAACTATTTCCCAGAGTACAGCTCAGGTTGGAACTCCTTCTGCTCCTTCGTGGAAGGTTAAGTTTCCTTGTAAATTGTGTGAGGGTGACAATCTTCTTCGTGATTGTCCTGGCATTCCTAGGATCTTAGAAGTATAGTCTCATGATCCGGCTTGTCCCTCATCACCCTCTGAAGCTCATGACGATGCTACCCTATCAATTGGCAATGGTAAGAAGAATGGGAAGATTCAATTCCCCTGTAGGCTATGTGAAGGCAACCATCTCCTTCACCTTTGTCCACTCATAGATAAAGCTTCTGCTATTTTGGAACGTCTTACAGCTTCTTCACCCCAACTCCCCGCTGGTTATCAGAGGCTCTCTTTAGATACTCTCCCTGTCGACAAAGAGATTGATTTAGATCCTTCTCTTGTCCATCCTCCTCTTTCCGAACCGGGCTGCGCTAAGCCTGTTCGGGACCAACCATTGGTCGAAGAGAGTGTCAACTTGGGTTCACCACCTGTTGATCACTCTGTTTCAGAAGAGTGTCATACTCATGTTCTTCTCATCTCGTCAGATTCTCCTGAGTCCGAAAATGACTCTCCTATCCCAGCTGATCTCGAGAGTCCTTCTTCAGAGTAGGGGGGCAATCATACAATTCCCCCACCAAGTAGTTCAGTCGTTTCCTTCGACTGGAGTCACTTGGCTGCTTTCTGCCTTCCATCTCATGTGCCTTTCCAGATTACTGTACATGCCTATGATAAGGCAGTACCTTGTACTATCTTGGATGAGGGTGCATCTATCAGTCTTATGCCTTCCACTACTTGGCAAGCTTTGGGCTCCCCACAGCTTGTGTCGGTCGCACAAAATCTGATGGCATTTGACGGAGGAACCAGTCAACCATTGGGGATCCTTCCAAAGTTCCCTATTACTTTCGAAGGCAAAACCGTCTGTATTGACGTCCTAGTTACCCAAGGTGCTTTAGATTTAAGTCTTCTCCTTGGTCATGACTACGTTTATGCCATGGGGACCATCGTCTCTTCACTTTTCCGTGTGGTTTGCTTTCCACACGACAGAAGGATCATGACTATAGATTAATTATCATTCTTTAGTCCCTCGGTGCCTCCTGCGCAGTTGTCATCCCCTCCTGGTTTTTATCCACCGGTTGTATCTGCCCCACCGCAGGTCAACTACGTGGCTATTTATCTCGTGCCGATATCCAGTGATGATGTCATCGTGCATGGTGTCCTAGGGGCATTGGGTCCTGACTTCTAAGATGTTTTCCTTCCACCGGGAGTGGCACTCTTGGAAGCACCAACTTCTTGTTCATTATGATGAAGTCTGTTCGGAACATAGTTCACTTTCCTATTTCAAGCTCCTTAAAAAATGAAACTGGGTCTGGTCGAGCATAGTTCCTGATCTTGTGTCAAGCTCGTTAAAAAATGAAACAAGGGTCATGAGGTTAGTTCTTTTACTGTGTCAACCTCATTAAAAAATTAAACCACTCCCTTTCCAAATCGAGTCTTTTGACTAAGATCTCTTAAAATACAAGTCGAGTCTTTCCAAGATCTCGAAAGTGAACCTTCATTCCATCCACTTTGTTGAATGCAATGAAGCTTGGGGGGCATGTACCTCATTTCGCGTCATTATGCTGGGGGCATGTGAACTTATAACAAGCATAGTTTTTCGTTTCAAGCCTGTGTAAACATGAAACCGAATCCAAGCAAAGTTCTCCATGGTTCCAGCTTGTGTAAAAATCAACCCATACCCAATGTACATCTCGTGATTGCCATTTTTATCCGCTCAATTATGCTAGATGAGCCTTGGTTGTTTCATTCCATTGCCACCATCTCTTTGGCCGATCATATGCTTTCACTTGCTTGTTTTCCTTTCCTGAGGGACTGCAGTTAAGAGTGGTTTTGTTAGCCAACCTCTTGACCATTACATGTTTTGAGAAGTTCCACCATTGCCGGAACCAGTTGCTACCCTTTATACCACTCGTTCCTCTAGGACGAGTCACCTTTAATCTCTTTTCTGACTCGTAAAATATGAAAATATTGCTGAGTATTTTTTCCCTTTTTGACTCGTTAAAAAGAATAAAAATGGAGGTCTACTTTCAGCTCTTTTCTGACCGTCTAAATATGAAAGATTGCCGAGTTATTCCTCTTGACTTGCTAAACGTAAATGAGAGGCAGTCATCTTTGAACTCTTTTTCGACCGTGTAAAGACGAAAAGATCGTTGGGCCCTTTTCGTTTCAGGCTCATTAATGGTTAAGAAACGACATGGTTTCGGTCACTTTTTTACTTTTTTAGGTTGAAATCACTAATCATGAAAAGTACTCCTCGATCGTAATGGTCGGGCAGTTCTTCCGAGCATTTTTTTATACTTTTTCAGGCTCGAGAGACACAACTTTATAAAAAAGGACACCCCTGGAGTTTACTTTTCCGTTGTCTTTTCAAACTCTCTAAACATGAAAAGGCGCCGAGTTCTTCCTTTGTCAGACTCGTTAAAACTTGATGACATTGGATTCTGTCAAAATGACACCTTACAAGCATATGCTATCCCGTCAAGCTTGTTAATAAAAATAAATGGGGTACTCGCCATAAATGGTGGGGAAAATGGAACCAGAATCATTGTCGTGTCGGCAGTATGTCGCTCTTCAACATGGCACTTGTCTACATTCGTGTCTGGGTGGGGACATCTCATCTCATTTTTCACTTGCTTCCATGGGTTTGGGTGATCCTATTTGACCTCTCATCTACTTGTTGCCTTGTCACCATGACCTCTGATCATTTGATGTCAAATACTGCCAAGTCCATTGTCATGCCGCCGATATGTTCAAGAGAAGTTGACCTCTATGAAATATACAACCTCCCTGTGATAACTCACATACTCCTGATACACAAACACATTATCTTCCTCTGTCTTGCATCGATGATGTGGGAAACGCTATGGCCCACCTTCGATCAAGGTCACTTCCTGTCGACTTCAGCTCATTATCCAGGAAGTTTATCTAGAGACTGCCTTCAGGTGCCTTGGAGCCTGCATGCCTCAATGGCAGGTTCTTTGTGTTCGACGCGAGGTTTTCATCATTGGCCTCTAATTGAATGATTCTACAGGTGTTCGACACCGGCTCACTGATTCACACGCCATATATTGTACCTATAGTACCTTGAGGACCATTATCATTATTGGTGGTACCTCTCGCGTTTGTTAATAATTTTCATCATTGACTGGTAATAAGACGATGTTCCTGCATGTTTGACTTCGACTCCTATATTCGCATGCTTGAACTTGTACTTTGTTCGGGTTGAGATGGATTGCAAGACCCTGGATTTTTTCTGTTGGAATCCAGGTTGTGATTTTGTGGATTATTATGATTATTGCATGACTCATTCACTGGATGGCTGCGACCATGCCTGAGTCTACTTATCTATCCTCAGTGGATGGCTGCATCCATACCTTGGATCTAGATTCTTATGTACTCTGCTATGGATGACTGTGCCCATACCACATATATCATGTACTTGAGATATCAGTTGTACGTCTCCACGTAGGCTTTCCGACGACAGTGTTTTCGTTTGGACATGTTCTTGTAAAACATTTCACCCCTCTCTCTCTCTCTCGGGCCTCATGCTTTAGGGGGCATCTGTTACACAACAATTTGTCACCTTCCCTGTTACCCCTTCTCCCGCACCTTGGAGGACTCATTCTGGGACCTGTGAGAAGTGACATGACCTGGAAACACTTGCATTGTATTCCCCTGAGTATGAAATTCATTTGCCCTGAAAACATTTCCTGCAAAAAGCCCATAAAAACAACGCTTTTTCCATTGGCGCAGTTTCACTGTGCAACACTCGCGCCAATGGGGGAAATCCTTCAAAGAGGGCGTGCCAACTGGCACTCTGTCACAGAGTCGCACTCGTGCCATCCAAAATGGGTAGTGTTTTTAACAAACCAATAGCCGAAGATTCATCCTAACCAACTCCTGGACTAAATCTATCTTGAGTTGGTTTGGTTTGGCTTCGAATCTCCATGGAGGGGAAGTGTTTTGCCACCTCTCATGGAAGCTTCTTGGTGATAAAGCCAATCCCATGAATATTGTGGATGATCCTAACTCCTCCTCCTCTATCTATAAAAGCTTGTCCTTTTGCCTTAGGCAAGCTAGTTCCAAAGATTGAGAATTATCAAGTTCATGCTGCAAGAAGTCTTATTCATTCCCATAAGGCTAAATCTAAAGTAAGGAGATTCTTGTCTAATAACCAAGGAGAGAGAGGCTTGTTCCCATTCCCAGCAAGATTTGCAAGACATGTGCTGTTGATCACCCAACCAAAGGAGGATTTGACGTCAGAACTATGGTTGTATTCTTCTTTGTTTATCAATAATAGATGACTATTATTATGGTTCCACTATTATTGTCCTTTGTAATGATGATGAGTTATATCCTTTTTGACTGATATATAGTTGCATCTATTTGATTTTATGTTTGTGTTTGTGTCATTTCTTGCATGTGCAGGTGTCCATTCATGGAGATCGTGGGGATCGTGATCTGCTGGAGCAAAGGAATGGGAGCATCACCTCTTCTATAAGCACTAGCATTGGAATCCAGGTAGGCCCTCATCATTGGTCTTTAATTTGCAATTAGGAACTTGTGTGGTAGTGTTGTATGATTGTTGCTAGACCCAATCTGGGCTAGTAGGGATCGCCTCTGTCCGCAGAGGGGATTTACCTCCACAAAAAACCACTTAGGTGCATCCTTAGTTAAGATCAAGAAAAGCATCATAAACCCATAACTTGCATAGTTTATCTAACTCTTCATAAGATATTCAATACTTGCACACTTTGGCCTAATGATCTTCTCCTCCTTATATAGTTTTAGGCCTTTCTCAATACCTCAGACCAAAACCACTTAGGAACAATACCTCGGACCAAAACATCGTACCAAATACCTCAGACCAATACCTTGGACCAAAACCGCGGACAAAATACCTCAGACCAATAGCTTGGACCAAAACCTTGGTTTTCCATCCCATACACGCTTTTCCTTCTGTGAAAGTGCATGCATAAGTATACACTCCTTTTGTTCTATTAACACACATGTATACACTACTTGGAAAAAATGAACCAATGTATACCTCTCTTTCTTCAACCTCTAGAGTCTGATCTGAAATCCTTTGTTGTTAACCTGTTGCACTGTGAACTGTTATCTGTGTGAGTTGCCATCAAGGAAAACACCTGTATCATAATGCCAACAAACATTTCGATTAAATTATAGTGATTAAGGTTTGTTATTATCACAAAGAAGAAGTCTCTCTGTCCCAATGTCATTACAGTTCAGAAAACCACAATCTTGGAGCCATCTCAGTTTGAACATAGTTTGTTGCTATCATAGTTTTGGTGACCATCTCAGTGTGCTCAGATAGGAGATAATCTTAGTGTGACCACAGTTCTTTTTTATGCTACCACTATAACTATGTTTTAGTGCCACCACAGTATAAAGGAATCGATGTTATCACAGTGAGAATGACTGAGTGCCATCAACGAAATGAGATCTTGGTGATGACTCAGTAAGAAGGTATCAGTGTCATTACAGTGACAAGGTTTGGGTGGTAATAATGTCTTGGTGCTAAGAATATCGAAGTGGAAAAAGAGTCGAGAAGAGGAAAAGAGAAGAAGGTTGACAGTCAAGAGAACTAGTGTCTTGGTCTTGGAGTGGAAAATAGGTCAAGGTTCCTGGTCTTGGTATTCTTCAATTGGAATATCTATAAGAAGTACTTGTGTGGGTTTTCCTCTCAGAGAGTGAGAGGTTTTGGCCATGGATGATAGCCTACATTCTGTGCCTCTTTTCTATTTATGTTCATGCCTTGGTAGTTGTTTGATGAAGAAGAACACTAATAACCTACGTAAAAGAAGACCCTAATCTAAAGTAGTAAAAATCACTCACAAAAATTTACTAATTGAAGAGAAATCACTTAATACTTGATGCCCTAGATTTATCAACAGGATGTAGGGATAAAAGTAAAAAATAGTGAAAAATTAGATTTACTATGAGCACTTATTTTAGTGATGAAGAAAAACTAGTTGTAGTTCCCCTTAATGTATGTGGAGTGGTGTTTGGAAGTCGCTACATGTACATGAGGGATGAAATATTCATGTGGAGAGCCAACCAGTATCGGCTCATCAAGGATAGTAATTTTTTCACCATCAATTTGGACAAATGAAAATAAAAAGTTTCATTAGTAAATTCCAAATAATCTAAGACACTAATCAGCTCTAGCAATTTTTTTTCTACTGCTTTTAAGAGAGAATTAGTCTATAGAAGAGTCAGTGAGAGAAAAGGCATCCCTGGAGTGGTGTATTAAGAAATAGAAACATGAACTAGAAGAGTTGCTACAAGCATACATGGATGTGTTTTGGGAGCCTAAAGGGCTACCACCCAAGACAAAAGTGGAGCATGAGATCCAACTATTGTCAGACTCCTCATTGCCAAAATTTGGGTTACATAGGTAGTCTATTATAGAATCAAGTGAGGTGAAGAAATAACTAAAATAACTATTTAAAGAGGGCGTCATTCGACTGAGTACATCACCATGTGGGTCACCCATCATCATTGTGCAAAAGAAGGATGGGACTTGGCATATTTCTATTAATTATAGGAAACTAAAAAAAATCAGGCTCAAGAAAATATACCCTCTGCCTGGAATATATGATTTGCTAGATCAGTTGCAATAAGTGAGATGCTTCACTATAATGGAATAAAAATTTGAATATCATGAGTTCAAGTTAGAGAAGAATATTCCTGGAAGACTACCTTCAAAACTTGGAAAGGTTTAGTGGTTAGTCATGTCATTTGGCCTATAAAATGCACCAACTTTATGTTGTTAATGAATGATACATCATTCCCTTTTTATAGATTTATTTGTTATTATTTATTTTGATGACATACTGGTATACAACGCTACCTTATTGGGTCACATCTCATATTTGACATAGGTACTAGAGACATTAAAGAAGCACCAACTACTAGCAAATCTCAAGAAGCGTGATTTTTCACAACATTGTTTGGTGTACCTAGGGTATATGATAGGTGGATGAGAGCTTAAAATAGATCTTGCCAAGATGGAGGCCATCATGAAATGTCTAGTGCCTACAAATATTTCTAAGGTTAGGAGTTTCGCTAGGGAAATATAGTACCTAAGGAAATTCATATCATCATTTTTAGTGGTAGCAACAACACTCCACACCATAACAATAAGTGGAAAGAGTTTCCAGTGGGGAAAGGGTTAGCAAAGGGCCTTTGAGGAGTTAAAGAATAATATCAATCAAGAATTAGTTTTGGCATTACCGAACTTGCAACAACCCTTTGAAGTGGATACATATACTTGTAAGTATGTTATGGAAGCAATGCTGATGTAGGGAGGTGTTTATTTTTGGGTAGCATAGGATGTGATCTAGATCCGAATTTTTCTGGAGGGGATAGAACATATGAGATCTCTAGGACCCAGAAATTGTTTGGAGAAATTCCACCTGGAGTGCATGTTATTCAAATAATTAATTATTTTTAATGGTGCCTAAGTTAAAACTTAGGAAATTAAAATAATTAAAGTGAATTAATGTAAATATGGGTGAGAAGCTTGTAAGAGATGAAGATCAAGTCTAATTTAATCTTAGCCGTTGATTATAAATTAGATCATGACCGTTGATATCTCAACAGGAAAATATAAATGAAGACTTGAGATTCATTTGGAGATACCCCGGGAAAATACTTAGTAACCCGACGGAAGTCGATTCTCTAGAAGTAAGAGTTCAATTTCAAAGGGAGAGTTGTAGGGTGAAGGAAGAGGAGGGTATAAAAATCAGTTGGAGACTAAGGAGGAGGGGACATAGTGCATCAGAGGGGCATCACATAGGGATAGCTCAAAGAGGCAGCACAACAAAGGATACAATCCTCAAGCAGAAGATGACGCAGTGGAGGCTGGAGGGTCTCTTGAGTGTCAGAATTTCTCTAGTGATTGGAGGAAAATGATCTCAGGTTTTTTTCACAAAGGTTTCTCCATGTTCTAAAAAAACATTCCTTGTAAGGAGATTGTTGCTGAAGAATAATAAATAAACCCTCATATGTTGCATAGGTTTTCCTGCATTGGGTTTTTCTGGGGAATAGTGTCCAAAAACAACTGTGTTGATGTGATTGATTCTTGTGCTTGTGTTTCACTATTCTTTTCTCTATACTATTATGTGACAACCGCAGTAGAATTTATTTTGATGTTTACTGAAGGGATTTGTAAAGAACTTATTGTGGAAAATAAGTAGGAGAAATAAATCAATTTTTGCAGTATAATTTCATGTTAGAAATTTTCACATGGTATCATAGTTGAGATCGAGCAACAAGATTAAAGAGTCTGTAATGAGTCATGGACATGATGCTGCTGGAGAAGAAACTCAAAGGGTCTCACACAGATCCTGGGAAAGGAAAGCACGAAGTATATAATGGATCATGACAGTTTTGTGTTGGCTTCCAGACTAGAAGAAAAGTCGCTTGCTTGTCAAGTTCTACTTCCACTGAGGTTTGGTATATTGATAGCGGGGCTTCTTGTTAGGATATTCCGACACATAGGAAATAGTTAAGTATAACTTGGTCTAGTGTAGAGTTAGGTAAAGTGTATTTCTTTACTTTGTACTTTTGTAACTTACAATCCGACGGTCACGATATGTTCTAGGCATGAAGTGATCTGGTAGTTCATTCTCTTCTTGGTATTACCGACACTTGATCTATGGCTTCACACCTAATTGGTCCATGACCTCTATTTCAAGAGAATCGAGGTTCATTTGTAAGGTGACCATTCATGAGAGAAGTTTATGTAAATTTTCTTTCTATTACATTAATAAATTGCCTGAAGTGGTCATGTTGGCTTAGGCCATGGACTGTTTCCCTCTTTGAGGGTTTTAACCACGTCAAGGATACTAGTGTACGGATCTGTGATCTATTTGTGAGCGGTGTCCCTTGGTGTTTTATATAAGTAACTTACCCTGTAAATTCCTACATGGTATATGAGCTATTTGAGGGTTGCATTTGTTCGTATCCAAATCCGAAGCCAGTACAATTGCATCTGAATTTCGTTTCCTAGATCTATTGTTTCAGACTACTTTCAGGTTGAGTGGACTGCTCTATTGTGTTAGGAGCATTTGGTACAGTGAGAGCCCTTCTCATTTCACACGAAAATATTTCCATTAGCCCTAGCTACGTCATTTTTAAGATTTGGAGGTATATAGTCTTTATTTGTAGTTTTAGTTATTTATCTCTCTATTTATTTCGGTTTATTTATCTCTCTGTTTTTATTATCGGATCTATACCTTTCATTTCCACGCATGCTCTTTGCCCCACAACTCTGTGTGATCTGGGAAAATCAAAAACATAAATGAAGGATTTTTCTCATGCGTGTGTTCCTTTCCACCGCGTTTTAGTGTGATCTCAAAAAATCAGAAACATTGAGGAAAATATTTAGTTTCCGACGAAATCTAACTTTAAGCCGTAAGACTTCTTTTTTTGCATGTTCGTTTTGGGTTGTGTGTTTTTTTTTTTGTTTTGTAGGCAAAAATGGGTTTTTGAAGTAAGCACACACCCCAAAGCTTCAGTGAGTTGAAAAAAAAAAAAATATCTCCCATTTTCCAAAAGTTACTAACCTTTTAAACTAACTCACTTGGTCTAAAGTTACTTTATGAGAATAGAGGTCTTGGGTTCAAGTATTTCGTTTTGTTGAGTTACTTTTTCAAAAAGCACATGTAACTTATGTTTTAAAGTTACTTTATGTAAAAGTGCTCTCACCCATTATAAAAAGTGAGTCACTTATAATTCTAAAGTTACTTTATCTTTTATTTAAGTTACAATTTAGTGGGTAGCTTATACAATGCCAATGTAAAAGTGAATTTCACTTATTTATAAAAGTGTGTCACATAGAGTAATCCTTTTTAAAAAGTGAGTTAATTAGATTAAGTTTCAAAATGGGGGGATTTTATTAAAATATAACATTATCATTCACTTCCGAACATTCGCGTACTTCGTCGACATCTCCAACAACTTTTCTTCAAAAAGTCATAACTACTTCATCCGAAAGCTGTTTTCAGAACCGTTTTTTTTAATCAGCTTAATTTTTCGAGATATTTCCATTGGAATACTTAGTTTCAACATCTACAACTTCCATTTATGTTAAAATGGAAATTTCATGCCAAGTTATTCTTGACAACGCCAACTACTTCCAATGGTTGTCCTGCATTGTTGGTTTACTTAGAAGTAAAGGTTTTAATAGAATATCCTCAGGCCAAGAGTCTAAACCTAAATATGAAGATAAGCAAGCCAAATGGGAAAATAAGAAAGATAAATCACCTGAGTTGATAGGGATGTCTATTTATCTAGAACTTAGATTCCATATCGCAGAACTTGATACCCCTGATGAAGCAATGAAACAACTCAATAAAGTTTTTGGAATTAAAAATGAAATTAGAGACCATTAACTCGAAAATTTGTTGCTTACGTTGGACCTCAATAATTTTTCTTCCATTGAAGATTTTCTGTCAAATTTCAAGACCTTTAGACTTCTCTTGGAAGGTGTTAAGGTTAAGAAAGAAGATGGTAGCCTTATCTATTCCATTCTTACGAAGTTAGGACCAACCTACTCTATGTTTGTTTCCACCTTCCATTCTACTATAGAAGCCTTCATTTCTCTAGGAAAAGCCTACGAGCCCCCCTCTTATGATGTCTTTTGTGATTCTTTAATAAGAGAACAGGAAAAACTCTTACATGTTGGTCTTATTAATATTGGAAACTCTTTTAAGAAAGCCTTAGTAGACCAGCAATAACTAAATTCAAAGAATTCTAAGAAGTAGTATCCTAAAAAGAATGGTCTTAAACCAAACAAGGGTACTAAGCAATTTCAGTCTCAAAATGAAAAATCAATTCAACAAAATGATAAGGAAAATAAAAACAAAGGGAAGAAGACTGATAGACATTACAACTTTTGTAATCGAGATGGCCACTTAGAATCCAAATGCTTTAAGAAGATGGAAGCCTTGGAAACAACAATGAAGAATCATAACATACATTTGGAGCACTCTTTAACTTCAACTTCATCTTTAGGAATGACACTTTATGCATGTGGTTTTCAAGCATCTCGGTCTGGTTATACACTAATTGTATCTACTTCTTCTCATTCTCATGAGTGGCTCATTGATTCTAGAGCTTCTTATCACATGGCCAAAAAAAAGCCATGTTTTCTTCTTTAAATGATTATAACACCAAAATTATATATGTTGTTGATGATAGATATCATAGTGTTATAGGGATTGGAATTATTCATCTAGACAATGGTAAATTTAATGATGTATTATGTGTTCCTACCTTATCCTGCAACCTTGTATCTGTATATCAAATAACTCATTCAGGAGAAGGTAAAATCGTTGAATTTGCACCTCATGATGTTGTAATTAAGGACCTAAGAGATCCTAGACATATTTTAGCTAATGGCATTGTTGATGATTCTACAAGCTTGTATAATTTTAACAAATTTAGGTCATCAACTCTTCTCTCGGTATTTTTTGCTCATAATGATGAAGTGAGCAAACTTTGGCATGAGCGATTTCGTCACTTAAACTATCGCTCCCTTCAAAATCTATGTAAAGAAAGTATAATGACAGGTCTTTCTACGGTATCTTGCAGAGATGGTGTTTGTTCCGGATGTGTACTCAGAAAACATCAACAGGATAGTTTTGAAAAAAATGCCCTCTTGGCATGCCTTAGCCCCTTTATAACTTGTTCATAGTGATTTATGTGCTCCACATCTAATTGTTTCATTCTCTGGCTACAAGTATTTCTTAACTTTCATTGATGATTTCTCCAGACGCACTTGGGTATACTTCTTAAAACTCAAGAGCGAATTATTTAACATGTTTTTGGCCTTTAAGGCCTTTGTTGAGAAACAATCTGGACATCAAATTGTTAAGCTAAGATCTAATAATGACGGAGAATATGTTAACAACAAAGTCATCAACTTTTTCACTGAGCATGGAATTCAATTGCAACATACTGTTCCATATAGTCCACAACATAATGGGGTAGCTGAAAGGAATAATCACACCTTAAAGGAAATGGATAATTGTGTGCTTCAATCTAAAGGACTTAGTCTTGGCTTTTGGGCAGAAGGAATTAACTGTGCAAATTACATAGTAAATCACACTCCTACTAAGATTTTAAAGAATATCACTCCAGAAGAAGCATGGAGTGCAATTAAACCAAAAGTAAGTCACTTTCGTGTTTTTGGAATTGAAGCATGGGCCCATATTCCAGATGAGAAACATAAATCCTTAGAACCTAAGAGTGAAAAATGTATTTTTGTTGGATATTCTGAAGATGTCAAAGGCTATAGACTTCTTCCACCTAAATCCAAAAAAGTTATCATTAGAAGAGATGTCAAGTTTTTTGAAAATATATCAGCCTATGAGCCTAGTTAGACATATGTGCCACCTCTCTCTATCCCTTATAATTCTTAAAATATTTCTTCTTTAGATGATGACAATCCTCCCCCACCTTATCAAGATCCTCCTTCAGCTCCTCAGCTTCTAAAATGGGTACGCGCTACTCAAGATGAAACAATTGCTCTTGCAGGTGATTCTACAGATCAATGTTGCACACGTTCTTAGTTTGATAAAGCCTCTTCTTTACTGGCTCAAGATTCATTGAATTATGATCCTGACATCTTTATAGAAACTTCAGGCCATCCAGATTGGGATGCAACTATGAATGAAGAATATAGTTCACTATTGGAAAATCATACATGCACTTTGTTCCTCTTCCAAAGGGACGAAAAATTGTTAGATGCAAATAGGTTTATAGAACCAAGTTTGGACCAGATGGAAAAGTTTATAAACATAAAGCTCATCATGTTGCTAAGGGTTTTTCACTAGTTGAAGGCATTGACTATACTAAAACCTTCCTCCCTGTTGCCAAAATGAACTCTATCCACCTTGTTCTTTCCCTTACTACCTCTTTCAAATGGGAAATCCATCAGATGGATGTTAAATCTGCCTTCATGCATGGGGACTTGCATGAAGAAATATATATGGAACAACCTCCTGGCTTTATACAAATAGACTCCAGCCTTGTATGTCGGCTTAAGAAATCCCTTTATGGTCTCAAGCAAGCCCCCCAGGCTTGGTATGCCAAAATGGATAGCTTTCTTTTAGATACTGGGTTTTCTTGGTGTCATTATGACAATACTGTCTACACCAAGAAAGTGGGTAAGTCTCTTATCATTCTTGTTCTTTATGTTGATGATATTATTCTTATTGGTAGTGATCCCAAACTTATAAACCATGTGAAGTCCAACCTTAAAAAGAAGTTTGAAATGACGGACTTAGGACACTTGCATTATTTCCTCGATCTTCAAGTCTTGCAATCCAAAGAAGGTATTTCCCTTTCCTAGTCCAAGTATGCCTATGATCTTCTACGCTACTTTCACATGGAAGATTGTAAGCCAACCCCTTCTCCCTTTCAATCTGGAGCCAAAATTTCAGTTGCTTGTACTTCCTCTGAAGTTGATGCCACCTTATACCGTCAACTTGTAGGAAAAATTTTGTATTTGACCCATACTCGTCTCGATCTTTCCTTTGTTCTTGGCCTTATTGCTCGGTTTATGCAAAATCCACATGAAATTCATTAGAAAGCATCTAAGAGAATACTTTGTTATGTTCGAGGTACAGTTCAATTTGGGATTCATTACAGTGTAGAAGCATCTCCTCTATTGGTTTGTTTCACTGATTCTGATTGGGCTGGTGACCCTGATGATCAGGAGTCTACTGCAGGTTATGTCTTCACTCTTGGTTATGGACCTATTACATGGGCTTGCAAGAAATAAAGTTTCATTCTCTTTCTTCAGTAGAAGAAGCGTATCATGGCGTCATAGAAGCTAGTAATTTAGCCCTGTGGCTTCGTCAGATCCTATCAGAGTTTGGCTTTTAGCAGCAACATCCGGCTACACTTTGGTGTGATAATAAAAGTGCCATTCAACTATGCAAATATCCAGACCAACATCGGCACAACAAACAAATCGAAATACACATGCACTTCATCATAAATCTCATTCATGACCTCGTTCTTGAAGTGCAATATTGTTCAACCAATGATCATGTTGTAGACATCTTTACAAAGGCTCTCACAGAGGTGAAGTTTACTAAACTTTGATTTATGGTTGAAGTTCAAAAATTTGTCACTAAGGGGGCAATAGGCTCTAATGCCTCCTTCCTTCTTCTATTGTGTCATATTTGTACATCCTTCAATCCTATCCCAAGTTGTTCTTTAAGGGGGTATGTTAGGATATTCCGACACATAGGAAATAGTTAAGTATAACTTAGTCTAGTGTAGAGTTAGGTAAAGTGTGTTTCTTTACTTTGTACTTTTGTAACTTACAATCCGACAATCACGATATATTCTATACATGAAGTGATCTGACGGTTCATTCTCTCCTCAGTGTTACTGACACTTGATCTATGGCTTAACACCTGATTGGTCCATGATATCTATTTAAAGAGCATGGAGGGTCATTTGTAAATTGACCATTCATGAGAGAAGCTTATGTAAATTTTATTTCTTTTACATTAATAAATTTCCTAAAGTGGTCGCATTGGCTCATGCCATGGAATATTTCCCACTTTGAGGGTTCTAACCATGTCAAGAATATTGGTGTCCTGATCTGTGATGTATTTGTGAGCGGTATCCCTTGGTGTTCTATCTAAGGAACTTACCCTGTAAATTCCTACACTTCTACGTACATGATGGGAATACGAGAATGCTTCTCTAGTGATTGAGAAGAACAGATGAACTTCCAAATCACCATGGGAAATAAGGCAAAATGTACCCCTGTAGGAAGAGGTACTATAGTTTTTCAAATAGAAGCAGGGGATCAGCTTCAATCTGCCAATGTGTTGCATGTGCCTGGATTGGGAATGAATTTACTCTCTGTATCTTAGTTATAGAACAAGGGTTATGATGGATAATTCATTAGGAAGAAAGTATATGTCAAACATCTGAGTTCGAAGAAGCAGGCCCAAATTGGAGTTAGAAACAATAGACTATATAAGTTACAGCTAGAGTCTGCAATAACACTGATAGGCAATAGTGGTGAAAAAGATTTGAATGAACTATGGCACAGAAGGATGGGTCACTTACACCATGGAGCCCTAAGAATTCTCAGAGAAACCATCACAAGAGTTCTAGAATTAATTACCAAATGACACGATGTATGTAGAGGTTGTGTACTGGGAAAGTACACCAAAGCGACTTATTTAAGAAGTAACAACAGGGTAGAGAGTGTTCTGGGATTAATGCACTCAGATATCTATGGACCCATGTCCATAAAATCTCTTGGTGGTGTCGAATAATTTGTCACCTTCATTGATGACCATTCCAAGAAGACTTGGATCTACTTTCTAAAAACCAATGATGAACTTTTTGATTGATTCAAAGAGTTTAAAGCTCTGGTTGAGAATATGACAGGGAAGAGGATAAACGTGTTTCGCTCAGACGATGGTGGATAATATATTGATAAAGACTCCACTGATTTCTGGGCAAGGAAAGGTATCAAAAGATAACAGATAGCTCCATATAATCCAGAGTAGAATGGAGTAGTAGAGAGGAAGAACAGAACTATTGTTGAAGCAACGAGGGAAATGTTCTATGATCAGGATATGCCCAAATTTCTATGCGCAAAAGTATGCAACACAATAGTATATGTTTACGACATGAATCCTCACAAGGCATTAGGTAAGATTACTCCAGAGAGTGTTTTCACTGGAAAGAAGCTTGAAGTGTTTCATTTCAGGATATTTGGGAGCTTGGCATACTACCATATACCTGAAGAAAATAAGAAGAAGTTGGATCAAACTGCAGAAAAAGTATACCTTGTGGGATATAGCGAGAATGATAAGGCATATAGAATCTACCTTATGGGAAATAGAAATATTTTGGTATGACAAGATGTAAAGTTCATGGAGGATAGAGCTTTTAGGAAATCCTGAGAAATGCTTTCCGAAGAGCAGTGAAAGGATAATCCATTAGTCCGACCACTTTGACTAGCAGAAACCAACACCAGTATTTCTCCAAGGCAGAAGAATCCAGAAGCATCACAACAGGTGGAATCTCAGGAGGAGGAGCAAATAGATCCACCTAATACTAGTGGAAGAATGAGTCAGGAACTTTGAAAGATACTACGGGACACAAAGGATTTCATTGGAGCTCCTAGGAATGAGAAAAGGGAGCGTAGACAACCAGATATATACCAAGCTTTGGTGGCTTAGGTTGGAGAACCCTCTAGTTTTCAGGAGGTTGTTCAACATCAAGTATTGGTAGGTGCTATGGTGGAGGAATACAGTTCCATAATGACCAATGATGTATGGGAAGTGGTACCTGTTGGAAATAATACTGAGAGGGGGGGTGAATCAGTATTATCACATCAATAAAACTTTTTCATTTCCATATTCAAATTCATATATGCTACCTCCACAACTTCTTATGATTTAGTTAGTTGATCCTTAATGAGTGCATTAGAACATTATCAACC
>APFE031113961.1:0-30646 GCA_000404065.3 Pinus taeda
AATTTTTTTTTGGACACTATATTAGGTTGGGCGAACCTACCTATGGTTTTCGGTCCATGGTTTTGGACCGATGGTTTTCGGTCCATGGTATTGGATGCTTCGGCATGTATAAATATGTATTGTAACATTGAAAGGAATATAATGAAAAATCAAGCTGGTAGTCTCGGTTTTGAGATCCAGTGGGAAATCTCTGTGTATATGTGTTTTATGTGTTATGCTCTCGCATTTTTATTTTTCCTGTGATTTAGAATTAATATGCAGGTAATTTCTGTACGGGGTTAAAACCTACAGGGTCCTATTGAAGTTTTGACCAACTTAAGACTTAATCACTCTCATGATATAGGCACAACAATGTCAATAAACCCAAAGTCTCTCTTACAGGCTTGCTTGCCAGCATCCAGAGACTCATTTTGTTAGTTCTGTGCTAGCGTCCCCCGGATTTGAGCTACTTTTTCAGTCCCAGAGCCCAGGTCACTGCCCAAAATGGAATGATAACTTAGGAGTAGTAAAATAATAGGGAAACAATGGTGAAAAAATAATAGGTTAAACAAGACCTTAATGAGACCCCTACTAGCCATTGCAAACATTTCTTCAAGCATGTTGGCAACATGTAATCTACAGGTTTAACCAACAAAATTAAATATAGGGATCTTTTACTTATATGAGAATTGATAAGAACCATTTTTCCCTCATCTTATTTGTTGCATTACCATCTATTAGACGATATATACATTATCCATTCATTTACAAATAACGACAAGCAGAGAGCTGTACATAGTTGTTGTCATAAAACACACATATAACCAAAATAATAAAAACATAAATACTCATGAAAGTACAACCATATAGACCACATATAATCCATCAAAATGATCATAGAAATACAAGGATAAATAACCTTTAATTCATGATGAAAAACCAAACTGGGGATGGGACTTCGTTCCAACAGACCATAGAATGGTTGAGCCATACCTCTCTTCAACCATTTACCCCTGTGCCATATTCCAAGCATGATTGCAGGACTTAAACCAAAAGAACCAACCAGGGCATACCAAGGCTAAACCACCTCACCCTCATCAATAGAAACTGGGCTTTACCGTAATCCATCCCAGATCACTAGGACAACATAATGAACACGTCATAATAGACTTTATCGTGATCTCCACCTAGTCACTAGGCCAAACAAGCATGGATGCCACCAGATTCTCCGCCTACACCATGAGGAATTTTCAAGCTTCCTAGTCTTTGAGGTTTTACCGCAATCCAACCTGGATCACTAGGACCTAAACTGAGACCCACTCTCCAAGATTTACCACATATCCAAAACCTAGGATTACTAGTCCCAACAGAGAGCAAACCACCTCTAGGATTTATAGTATATCTGGCCATTCATTGACAAGGATTCTTAGGCCATCCAAGGCAACACAAAATATGGATTTACCACAATGCACAGTTGGGTTAAGGGGTTACTAGGCCATGTGTTCTATCATTTAAAAGATCCATTGAACTCAGCTTTGAATCCATTTGGCAATACAACTCAACCAAAACATGAGAACCCCATCACATTGTGGCTATTCGAAAATGGTAAGGCTAGGCTAAAAAAACTGTTACACCTGGAAAAACCCATTCCACAATAACAAAAGAACCACATTTAATACCATGCATGCCAAATGTAGCAAGGAAAATACACATGAAAATCGATATTTGAAATGAAATCCAGCTGCTTGATCCCACCTTTCCCTACTTGATCTTAGCTTCCTCTTGCCTTCTTTTCCTTTCTTGATCCAATGCCAAAAAGGCTCCAAGAAAACTCTAAGTGTCCAAGTGAGAGAGAGAGAGAGAGAGAGAGAGAGAGAGAGAATAATGAGAGAACTCCAAAACTCAATTGGCAAAAGGTTAGCAACTGATCGTCAGAAGACTTTTTATTAATGAGACCTCTGTTTTCATCATTTTCCATTATTTTACTTCAATTTCCTCCTCACATGCAACCTTTGACCTTTTGTTACACAACATTTTGTCACTATCCCTGTACTCCCCGTTCCTTGATCCTGGAGGACCTATACAGTGAACCCTACATTCTTACTCTTCATGAAGAAACTCACATTGTGTCCCTCTTCATGAGAAGAACAATTCCCTTTTGCACCATTTCCCCAAATCTTCTGTTTTTCCCAGTTTGCAAGACCGGCGCTAATGGCTATTGTCCTCCTCGTGCCGATATTCTTGGATTAACACTGTCCCTAGTGCCGACCATAACAACTGAGATTTGTTCTAGTCATGTCGGTCCTATTATGGAAAGTTTTTAAAATAAAGAGCCGAGGCTTCCAGCTCTAGAAACTTCGTAACAGAAGTCTGGTAAATGGTTTGGCTGGATGGGGTCGAGGATGTCAGTTTGGGCTCATTTCCCCTATAATGATGGAACTACCTCAAGAGATAAGACCTTCTCCAATTGGAAGAGGATCCATCTCCCATCCATTCATCCTATATAAACCTCCATTTTTCCCAAGCACAAACTAATGTTAATGTTGGTGTGCTATTGCTAATTAAGTTTGGAGTAAACAACAAGCTATTTATAGTTGTAGCTTTCTAGTTGTGTAAGGGAGAAGTGTGAATTTGGTTTAGTGTGAATCCTAAAGGGAAGATCCTTAAAACTATTATTGTCGAGGCCATCATGGAATGTTAGAAGAAGTGTGTGGGAACTTGGTTTTGTCGGAGGAGAACGACAACATCAAAACAATGGTTGTAATCTCTTCTTGATTCAATATATATGAAACTATCGATTGATTTCCTACATAATTTTTCATCTTACATGTTCATGGCTTAATGTTTCTTGACTTTTCAAGTAGGTTGAATTACAATTTGTCTATTATCATGGTTATTATTTGTTGTTGTTACTTGTTTTAGGTGTTTGAAGAAGGAAGCGAGAGACAGCTGGAGCGAGCAAGCAAGGACATCATCAAATGAGATAAGCGTACTAAGCGGTAGGCCCTCTTAATTGGTTCAAACCTAAGGAAATCTCTCTTAGAATGTATTAGTTGTGGCTAGACCCATTATCGGGCTAGAGGAATTTTTTATGTCCGCACTCATAATTTTACTTCACCACAAATTGGTGACCATACTAGGGAGATGAATCCTTCTGTTTATCTTATTTGGGATTTCATGATTTTGTGTGAACTTTTCTAGATCCACTTTTTCCGTTTGGTTCTTTTTCTTTTCTTCTGCTTACTGGTATGAGTTTGAAATTCATAGTAGTAGATCTGGTCCCTATTTTTTTTCTTAGCTCCCTCGCTCAGCGCGCTTAATCCGCTGACAGTCACGTCGATCAGCATGAGATGCTGAAAAATGGTCATGCCGACCTACCTTTGGCATTTTTTGTCGGTTAGGAAGTCGTGTCGATGCCTGTAAGTGAAGATTAGGGTTTGTCCCCAATCTTGGCTAGTGTATTTTTCCCTCATGATTTTGACCCTGTAAGCTTTTCAGACCGTTTTCTCCCTAACTAGAAAGTTGCTTTTCATTTGGTTTTGTTTTCTTATTGGCTTATCATCTTTTTGCTTGATTTCTTGAGTCATTGGATGGTTAGTGACACTAGGGCATCTAGATTGTCATCCATTCAGTTGATTGTGAACTCAATGAGTCGAGTTGTTGGTGTACTTACTCGCATTTAGTTTGCAGTCCTTTTATGACTTTGACCTCCATTACATAAGTTTGAAAAGTTTTTGTTTTCTTGTCTAAACGTTTATTTTCTGGCATAGATCACATTGCTTGTCTTGTTTTTGGTAAAGTTGGTGCTTCATTAGTTTGAACAAGTCTATGTTTTCATGTTTTCATTTGCTTGAAGAGCTATTGTCCCGAAAACTTTTTCATTGAAGTGTTGTATGCAAAAAATTCATTTCGTTGTTTCATGAAAAAGTATGAAATTCTAGTTTGTTGCATTATTATGCTACAATAGTCTGCATCATTAAAGATTAGGATTACATTAGAATTTGAAAAAGAAAAGAACTCTTTTTCTCTTGAAAGGACTGTTAGAAATGTACTTGTCAGGAAATTAGGAATTGGAATGCATTTTTCATTAGTTTATTGTTTTCAAAAAGTGAAGTAGTGAAAGATCATTTTTCTTCAGATGCTTGGTTTTTTGCATTTGATTATGTAGTTTCTACCCTCTCTAGTGTAGGTAATTCATCGAATTGCAAGGGTCTTGTCTCATTTAGTTGCATTTAAGGTTTTTCGAGTCACATCGCTAAGGCCTGAAAACTGAGTCATAACTCAAGATAAACTTTAAAATGAACTCAATTAACCTAAGGTGCATTTGACATCTAACAATCATATCTAGAAGGTCTAGGCTAGAGATGTGTTTTGACGTCTTTAAACCTAGCAGTTGTTGTTAGCTTTGGCATTAGACAGCGCTAGTATGGATTTGTGCTCCCCGTACCGTCAAGTATATAATGGGAGACCCCTCTAGGCTGCAATCCTTTGTCCTTAGGAAGCCAAGTTGGTCGCCTTGCAAACGTGATACACCGAACACAACATTCGGGGAGATTGCTTACTCGTACTTCTCGGTTCAGCGGGAGGTATTCTGCAGTTCATGGTTGCCTGGTAATCATGTTTACGTAGATCATCCAGAGCAGTCATTTGATATTTTTGACTCATTAAACTTAAAATACCATTCGAGCAATTGTCCTTCCAAGCTCATTTCTAATCAAATGTGAGAGAGTCATCTTTGTTTCTTTCTCGACTCTTAAAAAATGAAAGAGCACCAGTCTATTTATGCGTCTTAATAATTGATTGCCCACGATCCAATAACATCCTATTAGTATTTTCTAGAACAAATCGTGAGTTTCCCTTAAAGAACATTTTAAAGCCTTGAATTTTATCTGTCCCTTTTCTGTTAACTAAGATAAGGTCATCGTGGCTGAACCATTTGGTTCACCTAGTTCGTCTTCCTCTCATCCATCTGAAAGATTGCCTAAGGAGCCATTTCCTGAGTTACCAGAGTCACTCAAGGACACAGTTGTTGAACTCAGAATTATTCTGAGCATTCAACCTTTCGTATCTCATCCTCTGCCTACTTTAGATACTGGGTCATCTGCTAATCTTGGCCCGGAATCTCCGTACGATCCCGTTCACACTCTTGAGAGTTCGCCAACCACTAACAGTCATCTTGGACTACTTATCTATCCTTCGAATCCTTTGTCTGACCCTGTTGTGATATCGCTGCAGTGTCCTTACAATCTATATGATCCGCTGGGTGTTCCTTTCAAATTATCCCTTCATACTTCTTTGGTCATTCGTCGTTGTTTGTTCCCAGATATGGAACTCGAAGGCAATGCGCCGATCACCTTTCTGGAGGAGTCAGGAGTTTCTAATCCACACACTGTCAAAAAGGAAGAACATCCTTTTCCTCCTAAAGGTTTCCCCTATATAGGGGGTATTCCTGCCAGTGTGCCGCCCAATTATGTGTCTTTGGCATAGTTAGTTTCAGGTACACCTAGTGCCTCATCACTTTATCATAACCCTATTTGGGCATCAGGTGCCATGCCTACTTCAGGACCGTTCATTGCGAACTCAACCTCCCAAAAGGCTGTTACCTCAGTCTCGGTGCAACCCACCATTCCGAACCCTCTTGTATTGTTAGTCCTAGTCACCCGTCCAGTTCAAACGGTGGTCTCGAGGAATATCTCTATCAGTTCCTTCATCCCTCTGGTCAGTGGCCAAGTTGTGCCACTGCTTGGGGTGGAAAACTTTAATGCTTCTATGGTGTCAAGTGCCACCAATGTGAGTGGCTCAAAGCTCACATGCTTGGTATGAACCAACCTTCTTCTGGCATAATTCACAACCCTGCTGATCCTATTGGATCAAGCAATGTCCAGTACCAACAAGTTCAAAATATTATTGGTCCGTCTGGGTCGAGCAATGTCCAGTATCAACAGCCCTATGAGGCTCAGGTCCAATACAAAACTCCTTACGTTCCATACGGTTCTCAAGAAATGGCTAATTAACCTTACACCCTTCAGTCTGGGCAATACATTCAGCCTGGCTCGTCCTCTTTCCAGGGTGGCTATGGCCAGATTCAGTTCAAAACATTTCCGGGTGCTGTCCAAGTACCCTTGAAACAATAAGGGAAACCTTTGTTATTGCAAGGGCAACCTCTATTACAGCAAGGGATATCCATGCAACAACAAGGGCTAGTGATGTCGCAGTAAGGTCAATTGCAACAATCGCAAGGGAAACCCTTGCAACAGTTGCAACAAACCATGCAATAGCAGATGCACTATGCTCCGCAAACCTCCCATCCCATGTCCTCTCAGGGCCAACCTCTGCAGCGATAGGGACAAATTTTGTAGCCACAAGGACAACCCTTGCAGCAACAAAACCAACCCGGGCAACAACAACCCTTGTATACATATCAATAGGATCAACCCTTGCAAGGGCAAGGCTAGGGTCAAGTCCTGCAAAAATAAGCCCAAAATCGTAATGTCCTAGGTGAATAGGTCCATAATCCTTCTGGCCAAGGGTACCAAGTACAAAACCCTAATTCCCTAGGTCAATAGGTTCAAAATCCTTTTGGTCAAGGGTAACAAGTACAAAATCCCTATGTCTAAGGGCAACAAGTGTATCAACCTTATGCCCAAGGACACCAGGTTCAAAATCCTCTTGTTCAAGGACAACAGGTTCACCACCCATATGTTCAGGGACAACAGGTACAATATCCATATGTCCAAGGTCAACAAGCTCAACATCCTTTTAACCCTTACGTTTCTTATCAACAATCTATGACTGGACAATTCCAAGGTATTCAAGGTCAAAATCCTCCCTATGGCCAAGGTAACCTGCAATGGGGGCAACATCATATGCCATATGGCCAAAATCCCCCACTATGGGGCCAAAATCCTTACCAATAGGAATGGGCTCCTCTGCTTGGACCCGATTACTAACCTCCTATGCCTTTTAATACTCAATTTCCATTCTTGGCCACACTAGAGTAGCCATATGTATCTCGCCTTACGAATGATCCAATTCTTCATTTGCCATACTCGACTTTGGTGTTGTCCAAGATACCAAGCGATTGTCCAAATTTCGATGGGAAAGCAAAAGAAGATCCTCAAGCCCACGTGATGACATATCACCTCTGGTGCTCTTCGAACTCTTATGTCAACGATTCCATTCGTCTCCGTCTTTTCCAGCGAACCCTCACAGGTGTTGCATCTAAGTGGTACATCGAACTTTCTCAAATTACTTTCCATGACTTTAACTCTTTAGCCATGGCTTTCCTCACACATTTTTAGCTGTTGATTCGCTATGAAACTGGCACCTATTTACTCACATCACTTAAGCAAGATATTGTGAGACACATCTTTGATCACATCCATGAATGGAGACGTAGACGTAAATTGATCAAATTTGAGATTGTTGACCAGTTGCTCATCGAAGGTTCACTAAATCATTCGTGGCCACAATTTCTCGCGATATAGCTATGGGTGGATGCGTAACTAAAGAACAAGCCATTGCTCGTGCCTAGTACTCAGATCTAGTTTACTCTTAGTCTAGGACTTTGTATGAGTTATTACCCGATGTTCCATGACCATCATCTGATCCCATGGCATCAAAGTAGCAAGGTTTACCTCTTGTTGATGGATTTATTGGTTCAGTATCCTAGACCCCTACTAAATCTTCTTACAAACAGAAGTCGGTCTCGAATGTTGTTCCTAATAGTTCTTCCTAGAATCCACTTGGCCTTGGTAAAACCTCAGAGGTCCATTGTCCATTCTACCATAGCGGAAAAATCCTTGAAAGGTAAGAAGAAAGGCAAAGGAAAGGGTAAAGCTGATGCCCAAAAACATGGTCCTCCCAAATCGTCTGTTGTTGAATCTTCACAATGGAAACCTAAGTATCCCTGCCTCATTTGCGAGGAGGATCACCACACTAAGGATTTTCCCTGATAATCCAAATTTAGTCATTTTCTCAAAGGGACCCCTACTATCCTCAAAGAGCCATTTCCGTCTCAATAGACCGAAATGGTAGACCAACCTCAATCATATGCTTCCTCAGGGTCTCAAGTGTTCATGATGAGTATGCCAATTAATGTGGCTACTAGATCAAAAGACTAGAAAACTCTTGCTTCGACAACTGGGAAAGAGAAAGAAGCTAACCATTCTTCTTCTTCCCCGAGTTCTGGCCCTCTTCATATCGCATGCTCTAACCCTGATTCTACCATACGGCCACCCTCTTGAGGTGTGCTATGGAAATCCTCATACAATCCTAACTCCCAAGCCGCTCAACACTATAATATTTTTGAGGATTTGGCTCATGCCCCATCAGCTATGTTGACTCTCGAGGTGCTTCAAAGCTGCCCATTGCAGTGGAAATATTTGTTGTCAGCTATCGGGGGTATTGATCCCACCGATTCCAATTTGATATGTTTCGACCTAGAGGACAATTTTCCACATCTCCCTCATCAGATTGCCTTTCTTATTCAAGTAATCATCAATGAGAATACCATCCACAGGACTGTCATCGATGAAGGTGCTTCCACCTGCATCATGTCAATTGCATGATGGAAGGATATTGGTTCTCCTTCTTTGAACTAATCCTCGAACACTTTGGAAGATTTCGATGGGTGGGATTTGCAACCCTTTGGTGTCTTACCTAACCTTGCCATTACTCTAGAAGGCAAGACAGTGCAAGTCAAGGTAGATATTGTTGACGCCAATCTCAATTACAATCTTCTACTCGGTCGGAGCTCGACCCATGCTATACATGCTGTAGTCTCCTCACTATTTCGCATGATTCATTTTCCCCATCAAGGGAAGATTGTCACTATCAACCAACTGTCTTTCTTTACCTCTTCCTCCTTGGATGGTGAGGTTCCGTACGTCAAGCACATTGGTGCTCCCTATGAGAGTGTGGGGGCAGGTCTTTTCAAAGATTCTACCTTGATGGGAATTTTTCCGCTTCCACCTCTTCATGTTGCCTCTGTCAACATGGTCTCGGTCAAATCTAATCCTTGGGTCATACCTTCACCAGATCTTATTAATACCTGGGGTGAGGTTATGCTGCATAGCCCTGCTGAAATCAATTACATGGAAATTGTTTCAGCTTCGAGTTCCGCATCCTCTGTTTTTTCTGTTTCAAAGACCTCTCTCGATATGCATTCTCAATCCCCGTGGCTTAGCACTTTGGAATCACTTGATCCCTTAGCCGAGACCTTCCTCACTGATGAAGGTATCATGGAAGTCATGTCTCTCGAGGAACCACCTTGGACCAATACTCATCCTTGTTCCTCGTTCCTGACTAGTCTGGCAGTAAAGTCTATGTGTCTTGAGTAGTTTTCTTCTGAGTTGCCTATTGAAGTGTCAGTTTATCATGACATGAAAAAGCTCTTTCAACTGAGGGCACCTTTATCCCGTCATGGATTCAAGATTTTTCTCCCTCCCTGAGTTTTTATTGCTTGCCCATTATTGCATTGGGGTTTTCATTTGACTCGTAACCCTCCCTCGCCTAGGGTGCATGGGGGCAAAGCCTTATATGAGTTCTACTCTATTATTTGGCCACGTCAATGCTTACTCATCATGGAAATGGTAAAACTCTGGTGTTCATCTGTGTTGATTGATTACCCGAGTCCCAACATGGACTCCCACCTCAAGAAATACTATGCTTAGGTCATCTTGCATGATTACTTATGTACATTAATGTGTCATTCATTTTTGTGCAGTGTGGTTTGGTGTGTTAGTTTTCAAACAACTTTCCTCTTTACTATGTTTTCCTTGCTTTGTAGATGTCTGTGACTCCTCACATTGGTTTCGCTGATGGTGCTTGTCATAGTACCTGGAACCTATCATCTGCAACATGGGCTATTTATGACCCTCACGGTGAGTTGATCAACCTTAAAGGTATCCGTTTAGTTCGTACAACTAACAACATTGTTGAATACAGTGCGATTATTGAACTGTTGTGAGAAGCCATTGCTCTTGACATTTGAGAGTTGGTTGTCAACCTGGATTCACAACTTGTTGTCCTTCAACTCAACGATCAATATTCCTTCAGAAACCCTCAAATATTGAGAATGTATTTCCATATTCATCTATTGGAAAGACATTTTGATTACATTACATATCGTCATATTCCTAGGCACATGAATACATTGACAAATGCATTAGTTAATTATGTGTTGGATAGACATTTACGAAACACGTGAAAAGATAAAACAAACCATTTGTACCATAGTGAGCAAGAAAATAGAGCATATATATGGTGATAACGTTTGATGCATAAAAACCCCAAGAAATAATATGTGTGTCCAAAATAACATTGACGGCTCATAGGCCTCATATATCCATGGCACGTAGGCCTCAAAAAATGTAAGTCCTGGACCTATGAACTAATCAACATGGTGATCGTGGTAGCATGATACAACTTGTGAAACACAAGTCAGCAATCGGTGAATCCGATCCGATACTCCCACCATGTGTCTATGGTATTGGAGAGCAATGTCTCCCACCCTAGAACACTCTGGGATACCGCGATTCAACCCCTCAAGGTTCCTCATGATCTCCTACTCATTGCCACTCCCCTCCTGATAAGGAGCAACATCATCAATCGGTCCGACAACATGATTGGCTATTAGGGACATCCCAGCAGGGCACTCGGGTCCAACGTCAGCATTAAAAAAGATAATTTTTATAAACAAATATATACCAAAAACAATTAAAAGATCACAAAATTAAAAAAATTGATTTTTTACCTTCATCGTCAAAACCCTCTCCATCTGGTAGCAGAATCTCTAGATTTCCACGGAAGTCGATGCCACTGTATCGCCAGTCCTCCACAACGATCTTCTGTCGTCATAACCATGAAAAAGAATGCAGGTCTGTATGACATGTGTTGGCCCCCAGTGATCTTGGGCTTCAAAAAACTCCAACGGGCCATCCACGGGTCATGTGGCATGGGAGGATCTATCTCAATCAATTGGTATTGCAACAGTGGCACCTATTCCAAGAAAAAGGTCACTAGTACAGATTTGAAGCAAAATTGCTTCAGATTCCCCGCCTTAGCTTTTGTCAGCTAGCGCTTTATGTTGATCTTCAGGGCCTTTTCTCAGTTCAATATCGTCGGTGATGTGTAGTCAATAACATATAGGAACTTCAACTTGTTAGTATCGTGCACTACTTGGGACCTCACCACTCTGTTGATGTTCAACAATAGCATTCTTAGTGTCAGATCCTGAACAGTGGAAATCTCAATCTTCCCTCTCTTGGATTTGAGGGTTTGGGGCAATGTTTGACAAGAAATGTGGATACGCTTCCCCAATCGGTCGTGGTCCATATAAGTTGACTATTTCCCCTCTTTGGGACAGTTCTGTGATGAAATATATGTCCGAAGTTTCTAACTCCAGCTCCTCGTCACCATTGACAAATATTTCCTGATTTGTGTCCCAGAGACTAATCAAGTACCGAAGTAACTTAGGTTGGGCCCACATCCCTAGTGTGAGAAAGAATTTGAGGAGCCCACAAGCCCTCAAAGCTTCCAGGCAATTTGGATCATTTAGTGCCTGGGTGTCCACATCTTCATGTTCTCATTCTTTCTAGACTTCCATTTTTAGTGATTCTTTCCTACAAAATCCATAGATTTGAGTCAAGAATCATGCTTGGCCCATTAATTTCAAGTTTCAACAACAGTGTTATGAGGAAATAGGGTTTTTCCCTATTCCCGGTGCTGGCGCACCTGTTTTAAAAATAGTTGCGTTAACGGCGCGATACGCCGTGTTAATTACTCTCAGCTGGCGTGATTCCGTGCCCGGAAGTCGTGCTGACCAAGGGTGAAAAACTTTTGATAAATCCTCCCTTAGAAAACCTAAAAATGGTTAAAAACAAGAATAAAAGGCATGAAAATGGAGCTTAGGCCTTGGCTTTTACCTGTAACTAGCGGCTCGATGAATGACCTCCTGGATCTCCCGCAATTTGCTCCGGAACAATTAGGGAAAAAGTGAGTAAAAAGTCTTCACAACAAGGTAAAATGGTAAAAGGTAAAAAAATATTTACTTTTCTTCGTTTTTATTCAGTTTTTCATGAAAATATTAGGTTTTTGTAAATATTTTAACCTATTTTACCTCAAGAATTGGATAATGCATTTTACCTTTTTGCGCAACAACAAGTGATGGATGTTTCACGATGATGACAAGTCACGTTTATGCTCTTTTCTTGACTTGTTAAACTCATATGAAAAGATTGCCAAGTATTTTTCCCTTTTGACTCGTAAAAGAGAATAAAATAGGGGGGTCCACTTTTAAGCTCTTTTCCGACCCTTTAAAAGTGAAAAGATAGTTGAGCCCTTGTCATTTCAAACTCGTTAACAGATGCAAAACATTGTGTGCCAAGTATAAGTTTACCCCGTTTTCAGGCTGGGATGCACTATTTATGAAAAAGACTGAAATGGTCAAGCGGTTATCTCTAGTATTGTTTTCTACCTTTCGGGCTCGAGAGACACATACGTCTGAAAAGGGACCATGTGGAGTTTTATTTTCCGTGTTTTTTTCAATCTCTTTAAACATGAAAAAGATACCAAGTTATACCTTTGTCGGACTCGTTAAAAAATTAAACGACATCAGATTCGTTGTCATGACGAACATGAGCTTGTCCTTCCTAGGGCTTGTTAAACTTACTAGGTCGGATTCGTCCGAAGGATGAACTTACAGTGCAAGCATATGTTATCCCCTTCAAGCTTGCAATTAAAAAATAATTGGGGTACCTGCCAGGAATGGTGGGGGAAAATTTGGAAAATCAGTTGTGTCGACAACTCACTCTTGAACATTACACTTTCTTCTTCGTATCAGGTTGGGATATCCTCCTTTATATCATTGACCTTCTTGGATTGGGCCATTCATTTTTTGCTTTCCATTTGATCTCTGCCACATCATCATGACCACCGATCCTATGGATCCAAAAGCTTCCAAACTTCCAGTCGTGTCGCCGATATGTTCAAGAGTTTTCCTTCTTCAGTTACAATTACTCTGATTCTCTATATCATCCAAAATCATTTTGCATCCTTTTGTCTCGTGTTGATTATATAAGATACATTACGGCCCTCCTGTGACATGGTCACTTCCTGTCGACTTCAAATCATTTTCTGGGAAGTGGACCGAGAGACTCCCTTCTGGTACCTTAGAGCTTGCATGCCCTAATGAAAAATTCTTTGTACTCGACAACAAGTTCAAATCATTGGCTTTCGATCGAGTGATTTCACGGGTGTTCGAATTCAATTCCTTTATTCACATTTCGTGGATTATGCTGATAGTACCTTGAGGACCATTGTCATCGTTGGTGGTTTCTCTCGTGCTTGTTAACAATTTACATCATTGACTGGTAATCAAGCGACTTTCTAGCATGTTCGATGTCAACAAATCTATTCGCATGTTAGGATTTGTACCTTGATCGAGTCATGTTAGAGCGAAGACCCTGGGCTCAGATCACAAAATTTCAGGTTGTGAAGTTATGTGACATGGTTATGTTGATATGCATGTCTCTTTTAGATGGATGGTTACAACCATACCATGAGTTATCATATGTGATCCTCCTCATTATTGGATGGCTACGACCATACCATGGTTTCATTATGATCCTCTTTCTGGATGGTTGTGCCCATACCTGGAGCCATTTACATGATCATTCTCTGGATGGCTGTGCCCATGCCACGATTCATGTATCATTTGATAGAGTTCTTAGTTATGTATATGTATCTGTACTTGCTTGCAAGTTTTTCGATGACAGATTACAGTTCCCCACATTGATTCATAAAGCATTTCATCCCTCACTCTAGTTTGGCCTTTATGCTTTAGGGGGCATCTGTTACAAAACATTTTGTTATTGTCCCTGTACTCCCCGTTCCTTGATCCTGGAGGACCTCTATAGTGAACCCTACATGCTTACTCTTCATGAAGAAACTCCCATTGTGTTCCTCTTCATGAGCAGAACAATTCCCATTTGCACCATTTCCCTAAAATATTCTATTTTTCCCAGTTTACAAGGCCGGTGATAATGGCCCTTGTCCTCATCATGCCAATATGCAGGGATTAACACTATTCTTAGCACCGATCAGAGTGATTGATATTTGTTCCAGTCACGACGGTCCTCTTATGGAAAGTTTTTAAAATAAAAAGCTAAAGCTTCCAGCTCTAGAAGCTTCATAACAGAAGTCTGGTAAATGGTTTGGCCGGATGGGGTCAAGGATGTCAGTTTAGGCTCCTTTCCCATATAATTATGGAACTACCTCAAGAGATAAGACCTTCTCCCATGAGAAGAGGATCCATCTCCCATCCATTCATCCTATATAAACCTCCCTTTTTCCCAAGCACAAACTAGTGTTAATGTTGGTGTGCTAGTGCTAATTAAATTTGGATTAAACAACAAGCTATTCATAGTTGTAGCTTTCTAGTTGTGTGAGGAATAAGTGTGAATTTTGTTTAGTGTGAATCCTAAAGGGAAGAGCCTTAAAACTATTATTGTTGAGGCCATCATGGAATGATAACAAAAGTGTGTGGGAACTTGGTTTTGTCAGAGGAGAACGAAAACCTCAAGACAATGGTTGAAATATCTTCTTGATTCAATATATATGCAACCATCGATTGATTTCCTACATGATTTGTCATGTTACATGTTCATGGATTAATGTTTCTTGACTTTTTAAGTAGGTTGAATTACAATTTGTCTATTACCACGGTTGTTGTTTTTTGTTGTTTATTTATTTCAGGTGTTTGAAGAAGGAAGTGAGAGATAGTTGGAGTGAGCAAGCAAGGACAGCATCAAACGAGATAAGCGTACTAAGAGGTAGGCCCTCTTAATTGGTTATAACCTAACTTCCATAGAATGTATCAGTTGTGGCTAGACACATTATCGGGCTAGCGAAATTGTTTGTGTCCGCACTCATAATTTTACTTCACCACACCTTTCACCTCAATTTTCTCCTAATTTCCATTATTTTAATAAATAAATGTGCCAAAAATTCCATTTTTCCTTTCCAAAGTCTTAGCCATTGCCTTTTACAATTTCCTTAGCCATAAAAAACCAAATGAACACCCCCTAGGATGTCTTGCCCAACATTCAAATTTATAAGTGTCCCATCAACCATGGTTATTATTTTTGCCTTTATTAACTTTTATTACATGGAAATTTCACCAGGGATGTTACAAAAATATTCCCCTTAGGTAACATCGTATTTGGTGTTAAACCCCACCAAGACATCAACAAAGATTCTAAAAAGAAAACATACTTCCCATGTAGATTTATAACATAGCTCGATGTAGTATGTAGAATGATTACCCCACTAAAAATAAAACCAACATCATAAAAACATGACACCCATACTACTTATTGGAGCTTGATAACTTAGCTCATGGCGGTATTTACACCCATATACATATGTACATATAACAACATCACCAAAACATAAACAATAACATATACCAAGGCATATACCAAAACACCATACCAAAACTACTTTGACTCAACTAAAAAACAAGGAAGGATACATAGCACGCATCTGATTTGCCATCTCCCATGTAGCTTCATCAATCCCAAAGTGATTCCACTGCACTTTAACTTACTTTATTTTTCGGTTCTGGAGGATGAGCACCTTTTTCTGCAATATGCACTAAGGCTCCGGCTAGAATTCTCCATATGGTTCCACCTGCTATACATACCAGTCAATCACATGATCAACATCCTTAACATACTTCTTAAGAAAAGATGCATGGAAAACATCATGGACTTTCACTATCGGGGGTAGTGAAATTCGATAGGCTATTGGCTAAATCCTCTCAATGATACTGAAGCATTCACAAAACTATGGTGCAAACTTGGCACATGATCCAATCCGTAAGGAGCTCTTCTTTGATTTGATGCGTAAGTACACCTACTCCCCAACCTAGAATTCCTTGAACAACCTATTCCAATATGTATAGCTCTTCTGCCAATCCCATGCTTCCTTTAGATTCTTTTTGATCACCTGCATTTCCTATTCCATGTCTACTAACTTGTATGGTCCAGTCAATACCCTATTAACCAGATCACTCCAACTGATGGGAGTGATACAACTCCGCCTATATAATGCCTCAAAAGGGCTCATCCTTAATGACTCCTGATAACCATTATTGTATGCGAACTCTACCAGTGGAAGATGCTCTTCCCATTTTCACTACTGATGCATCACGTGCATCCTCAACATGTCCTCTAATATCTTATTGACCCTCTCTGTCTGTCCATATGTCTGCAGATGATAAGCTATACTAAAGGGAAACTCTCTGCCCAAAGCTGCAAACAAATCCTTCCAAATCTTCGAAGTGAACTTTGTATCCATGTTTGACAAAATATTATTTGGAAGACCATGCAACCTGACCACATATTTGATGAACACTTGTGCCACATCGCTAGCTGAGAATGTAGATTTCACTGGAAGGAAACATGCAACCTTTGTCAAATTGTTTGTAATAACAATGATGGAATCATGTTGTCTCACTATCCTTGAAAAACCTGTGATGAAGTCCATGGAAATGACTTCCCATTTCCACTGTGGAATTGCAATTGGATGTAGCAGTCCATGTGGATGTTTACACTCTGCCCTTACACACTGAAAATCGAAACACCTAGCCACAAACTTTGCTACATCCCTCTTCAGTTTCAAACAATAATAAAATATCTTCATTCCAGTCAATATCTTCTGATAACTAGAGTGACCTGAATATGGCTTTGCATGAAAATCCCTCAAGATCAACTTATTGAGTTCACTGTTGTCCGACACATATATCTTGTCTCTAAATCTAACCAATCCATTTGCTGTAAGACAATAATCCACATCTTCTGCACATGTACATGTACCACTACCTGTACTATCACTTGTACATGTACCTATATGTGTACTATCACCTATACATGTACCTATGCTCTGCTGCAACCTGTGCATAGTCTCCATGTACTTGACATCCTACTAACTTGCCTGCAAGATACTATCCTATATGTTTGTCCCATAGGACCTCATAGCTACTAAGTGATTTACCTGTATCCACCTGCTAAGAGAATCTTCCACTCTGTTCTCTTTACCTTTGTTGTATCTAATATAGAAATTGAACTAATTGATCGTATCCAATCACCGAGCCTACCTACCATTCAAATTCGGTTGGTCAAATAGATACCGCAAACCAATATGATCACTCATCAATATAAACCTCCTTCGTAGAAGATAATGTCTCCTCATCTTCAATGCATGTATAAGCGCTGCCAACTCAAGGTCATGTGTGGGGTAGGTTTTCTTGTGCTCATTCAATTTTCATGACTCATAACATACCACCTGTCCATCCTGCATAAGGACTCCACCAAGTCCTCTCTTTTAAGCATTTGTGCATACAACAAACTCTTTGTCCAAATCTGCAATCTTTAACAATGGTGTATATGTCAACAACTACTTAAGCTGCTTAAAACTAGCCTCACACTCCTTTATCCATTCAAACTTCTTAACTTTCCACTGCAATGATGTGATAGGAAAATAAATATATGAGAAGTTCATGATGAACCTCTTCTAATAGCTTTCCAAACCCATGAAAGCTATCACCTCATTTACATTCCTGGGAGCTACCCATTCCATGATGGCCTTAATATTTTATAAATCTATTTCAATTCCCTCCTTGGACACAACACACCCAAAGTAGTGTACCTCAGTTTGAAAGAAACTACACTTGCTAAGATTATCATACAACTGATGCTCCCTCAACAACCTCAACACTGCCGCTAAATGCTCAAAATTCTCTTCCTCATTTTTAGAATATACCAATATATCATCAATGACCACAATAACAAACTTATCCAAATATGGATACAACACACTATTCATCAAGCACATAAATGTAGCTGGAGAATTAGTTAAGCCAAATGGATTTACAAAAAACTCATAATGCCCATAGCTATTCTGGAAAGTTGTCTTGTAAATGTCCTCCTATTTGATGCATACCTGATGATACCCAGATCTCAAATCAATTTTCTAGAACATTGTAGCTCCCTTCAACTTATCGAACAAGTCATCAATCCTCAATAACAAATACCTGTTCTTTATGGTCACTTTGTTCAACTACCTGTAATCAATGCATAATATGAGAGTACCATCTTTATTCTTCACAAACAATACATGTGTGCCCCATGGTGATACCCTTGGCCTTATGTATTCTTTTTCCAACATTTCCTTCAACTGTAGCTTCAATACAACCAACTCATATTTGCTCATCCTATAAGGTGCTTTTGATGTTGGAGTTTCCCCTGACACTAACTCAATAGAAAATTCTACCTCCTTGTGAGGTGGGAACTCTGTAATATCCTCAAGAAATACATCTTGAAATTGCTGCAAAACTGGGTACCTGCTCAACACATCGACATCCTCAACCTCCTTACCTTTGTCACTAGAAATGTGTACCGCAAAAATCATACACCCTTTCCATCAAATACGCTTTACTTGCATAGCTGTTATCATCCTGATTGATGTGGATTTATTCTTACCCCGCAAGACTCTTGGTTTCCCATTGTCATCAACACATTCAATGGCCTTTTCATAACAGTCTACCTTGATTCTATGAAGATACAACAAATCCATGCCCAAAAACATACTATATGATCTCAAAGGTAGTACATTTAGATGTGCTATGGTGGGAATACAATTTAAATCAAATGTGCAAGCTCTTACCCAATAATGCACTCACTTATTTGTACCTGTAATCAAATGCACTAACCAAGACTCTGCATGCAACTCTTTACTCAAACCACACTTATCCACCAAGTTAGGACTAACATAGCTATAATTAAATCCAAGGTCAATCAAAATAGAAATAACTTGATCACAAATCTTACCGTCTATCTCAATGATAGATGCCTAGTGTTCTGCCTTCTTATTGTCCATGACCGCATAAATACGAGGAATTCTCTGGCCTACATCCCCAATATTTTGTGCCTCCTATGCACAATATATTTGAGCCTACCACCCTTATTTTGTGGAAAATCTCTCTTAAGGTGCTCGTTTCCGCATGTCCAACACTCCATCCGACCATTACCAACACCTTTATACTACTGCTGCGACTCATGTCCCTGTCTAGATGCATTAAACATATTTTGCGGTACCACATTTTCTTTCTCATCTGAATTCTGAGGCCTTGTCCTCTTAGGCTTCCATTTACCTTTACCTTTGTCTTTTCCCTTCCATCCTTTTCGAGATTCATTCTGACGCTTTGAATGTTCGTAGCAATTCTTCAATTTCCCAATAACTTCCTCAAGTGACTGAGGCTCATCATACTCAATATGATCTCTAAATGGTAATGGAAAACCACTGAAAAACTGTTGAACTTTAGCCTTCTCATCAATACGATACAGTGCATACCTTAATAGCTCCAAAATCTTAGTCGTCTACTCTTCATCTGCCATTAATCCCATCTTTAGCTCATATAACTCTTTGGCCTTACTGTCGTAGTACCTTTTTGACAAGTATTTCTTCCTGAAAGGCCTCTTAAACTCACGCCAACACAAATCATCTATATTTTTCTCTTTGACCTGCTTAACATCTTCCCACCAAATGTCTGCTTTACCTTTCAAGCCGAAGATGGCGATTTTGGCCTTCATGTTATCTGTGTACTCATGCAACTCAAAGAATTTGTTCATCCCAAGTATCCAAGCCTCTGCATCTTCTGGCTTCTTCACATCTAAATCAAAAGAAGGTGGCTTCACTTTCTTAAACTCATACGGAAAGTATCCTCTATCATTCATCCTGTAAGGATGATAACAATGACAATCATGATGTCTATCAGAACCAAAACTAGAATAGTGCATGTAATCATCGCCTCTTCTATCCAGAGTGTCCAACACCCTGCCATATCTCACCATATCAGATCTAACTGACTTGTGTATACTAGGAGACCTACTTCCATATGCACCATTAGTTCTATCCTCCTATCCATGGCTGATTCGAAGTGGCCAATGTCATTGAAATTTTGAAAAACTTTGAAGAAGTATAGCATTAACCTCTCTTGTTTCTCTTGTGCATATATGATCCTATCATTGTTAGCCTTACAAATCCTTATTTTTTCCTTTAGGCTCCTCAATGTGTCTGCCAAATCAGAAGAGTGCCCCACACCATGCTTCTCATCTGATTCATAGGGAGAGTCTTTGTAGTCTACCATTTTTCTAGCCATTTTATCTTTTTCCTGTAAGGAATACCATGTTAGCTAAACCAAATCACAATAAATTTACGTACCTTAGCATAACTTGTGGAGAATACCTTGCATGCAAGATCAATAAATCAACATGATACATGTATAACATAAACATAACATCATATAGACATACATAAATAAATGTATCAACACATAAACATCATTCTAGTTATGATCCAGTCATCAAAGCAAGGCCATATCCACATTGCATGCTATGACTTAATGCATGAAAACAACCATTACTCCATGGTACACATGATTTCCAAATGCAACTATCCATCATGCATAAGAAATGCCTAATCAACTAAACATACGCATAAATGCAGGTAGTTGAGCATAAGCGATCAATTCTTATAACCAAACGTACAACACTGATACATTTAGTCAAACATACAAGAATTTAATCAATAGACACATAATAACATGTAAGCGAGATATAACAATATGTAAGTGACATATAAAAATATGTAACTATTCGTACACTCATGACAATGCATTCCACAAAATCAACATCAAATTCTGCATGATGACATCACTATAACCATGATCAACATTATGCAAATGCAACAAGCACATGGAATGCAAGTGTAAGTGACACAGATGCAACTAACATGCATGCATGACCAACACATAACCCATCTAGTTCGAGTGGTGAACCATGCTCTAATACCACTCTGTAACACCCTCCTCCCATATCTACCCAAGTAACCATGCCAATTGGGGTAAACATGTGACGATAGGCTACTATGATTGGATTTGACCTCCTATGTGACCTTAAGGAAGTAGAATCAACGGAAACATAACACAAAACATTCAACATTAGCTTCAATACCGTTAGGAACTAATCCAACACTTCAAATAGCTTTCCCTTGGGTCCTACTGAAATTTTACCAGCTTAACACTCAGTTTCTGTCATGCTATAGGCATGACAACATCCAGAAACCCCTCGCTCTCAAAGGCTTGCCTGCCAGCATCCAGAGACTCCAATTATGTGCCAGTGTCCACAAGATTTGAGCCACTTTTTCATGCTTAGAGCCCAGGTCACTGCCCAGAATGGAATGATAACTTAGGAGAAGTAAAAGAACAATGAAAAAAATGATGCAAAAGATATAAGATAAACAAAACCTTAATTAGACCCCTACTAGCCATGACAAAAAGTTCGTCAAACATGTCGCAAGCATGTAATCTGTTAGACAAATATGTTCCCTTGATGAAGATGATCATGGAATGCTTTACTTGTGAAGGAAGGTTTAGTAGGTTATACTAGTACCACATTAGATTGATGATGCACTTTACTTCTATAAAACCACTAAACCTACCCTATTACCTATCTAGAATCATTACAAAGATGACAGAGAAGGCACAGATCAAAGGGAGAAATCACTTAGCCAGCCTATTCCATCATGCCCTGGTCAAAGTCATTGTCCTTCATCGAATCTCACAAGTAAATATGTCTTGGGAAGCAGTAACCTTTTTGTGTATGTCCCCTCAGTCTAAGAGCACCAACACTCCTTCATCATCTGCCCAACAGAGAGGTGATCCTTCTAGCATGCCTTCAATAGCCAAAACACAGACTAGGGCAAAGGGTTCTCAAATCTACAAGAGGGGTAAAAGATTGGTTTTTTCCCCTAAGATCACTAAGGATGAGCCTACACCTAGACCTATGACTAAATCACATGCTGGAATATTGCCCAAGGAAGCTAAAATTGAGCAAATTCAAGGAGAAGTGGAGCAGTCACCTAGGCATGTAACTGAGTCACCCTTGCAACAAGATGAGGAGGAGATGCCTCATGAACAAGAAATCTCTGACCATGTAGAGAAGTCAAATGCAGATAATATCAAGGAACATCAAGCAAAAATCAAGCATTAAAATATGATATTTCCAAGGCAAACAAAGCTGCAAACCTTCAGAGACACATGGCTAGACATTACTACACCATGAACTGGATTTGCAAAATTAGGGTTAGGAAAATGAAAAGGAGACTTAAGAAAACCCTAATCAAGCTAAAGAAGAGGGATAACTTGGATTTTATTACTGATGCATCTCTATTTGTATAGGCCATCACTAAAATATTCTAAGAGTGAAGTTTCAACAAATTTTGAGCAATTTTGGTCATTTTTTATTTTTTGGTAAATTCTGGCAATTCAATTGGCCAAAAGTAGAGTGTGGCCACGTTGCGCTTTTTCCCAAGGCATATAAATGATGAATGACTTACATGGTTGGATATATTTTGACCTCTACTTTACAGATATGCACTTGGTTATCCTTATCAGCTCATAGTTTTGGAGGAAAACTTAAAAAACAGGTCAATTTTCATGTTTCTGCCACCTTTCTGGACCCCACACTGCTCTTCTGGAGTAACATTGGGAGATTTGATTTTTGAGTGTCATGGAGGTGGATTTTTGTAGGATTAAAGGTTCAGTGGTCTCCTAGACATACTAGGCTATCTTCCCCAAACTTCAATTCAGCTTGAAGATGCATAAAGGTGACCAAAAAGGGCTCTACAAAGGCACATTGCGCTTCTACAAACCCAAACTGCCCTTTTGACAAGCAAGCTGCGCTTATGTCAGAAAGTCAAATTTCAATTTTTTCTGAGCCAAAGTCACTTTCACGTGATGTAATTGAATTTCATAATGATGGTTAAAGTTATCTCATGTAATTTTTATGGTTATTAATGCTTGTAATGTCAACTAAGTTAGTTTTAGGCTAAACAAGGAGTTGGTTTCTATCTTCCCTATGTTTTGGAATGGTTGGAGATATTCATGTAAACAATTCCTATGATGATGGATTCAAACCTTAAGAGGGGGAACGTAGTTTTTCATCTATATGTAGCTGGTTTCAAGTGAAATGAAGGGTTGGACATTTGGGAATCTTAGTGTGGAGCTAGTGGACACCATTTTACAATGATATTAAAGACAATTGCAACTATAATATTTGGATTCTTGTAGTATGATTTATTGACAATGTTTCTTCTCAGTTTTATCATCAATTTGAATATTTATTTTCCCTTGCAAACATATGTATGCTTTCTTGTGATCATCTCATAGGTGTTTAACATAATTCATAAGTCTTATGCTCTGTTCTGATGAGATTTTCATGTCATGTGTTCATTCTTCTGATTAATGAATTCATAAGTTTATGCTCATTTTGATCCTTCCCTATCTCAACCCTATACCATAATTGTAACCATAATATGTCACTAAACATACCTACCTTGCCCCATTTTCATCCTGACAACTGATCGTTTGAAACCCTGACCTAGTTCCTAGACCTATGACCCTGGTCCAACGAACCCTAAATTCAATCCCTATTGAGCTGAATATATAGCCTAAGATCTATTTTACCTCCCATACATTTTATTGGTTGTGAGATTGCAGAGAGAGCCCTCTTTGATTTGGTAGGGCTAGCTACCAAATCCAAAGTTGGTTTGAGGTTACCTTCGTTAGTCTCCTTTATTAGCCTTGGGACGCTAAGGAGTGCTAACATAATCTACATGAGTAGCCAACAAAATTAAACATAGGGATCTTGTACTTATCTAAGAATCGCTAAGAACCATTGGTCCCTCATGTCATTTTCTACATTACCATCTATTAGACCATAGATACATTATCCATTCATTTACAAGTAAAGACATGCTGAGAGCCATACACAGTTGTTGTCAAAAAACACACATATAACCAACATAATAACAAAAAAAATACTCATGAAAGTACATCCATACAGACCACATATAATCCATAAAAATGATCATAGAAATACAAGGAGAAATAACATTTTATTCATGATGCAAAACCAAACTCGAGATGGGACTTCCACGTTCCACATGTCCAATATAGAATGGTTGAGCTAGATCTCTCTTCGACAATTCACCATCGTTCCATATTCCAAGCATGAATGTGGGACTTAAGCAAAAAGAATCAACCAGGTCATAACAAGGCTAAACCACCTTACCCTCATCAATATAAACTAGGCTTTATTGTAATCCATCCTCGATCACTATGCCAACACAATGAACACATCATAGCAGGATTTACTGTGATCTCCACCCAATCACTAGGCCAAACAAGAATGGATGCCACCAGATTTATCCACCTACACCGTGAGGAATTTTCCTGCCTCCCACTCTCTCATGCTTTACCACAAACCAACTTGAATCACTAGGCCCTAAACTGAGAAATACTCTCCAGGATTTACCACATATCCCAAACTCGGGATTACTAGGCCCAACGGAGAGAAAACCACCTCTTAGATTTAACGTATATCCTACCACTCATTGGTAAGGATTCCTAGGCCATATGAGTCAACAAAAAATCCAGCTTTACTACAACCCATAGTCCGGTTCAGGGGTTACTAGGCCATGTGTTCCATCATTTTAAATATCCACCTCACTCAGCTTTGAATCCATCCGACAATCCAACTCAAAAAAACATGAGAACCCCATCACACCATGGCTGTCCAAAAATGGAAAGGCTAGGCTGAAAACATTGTTACACCTGGAAAAACCCATGCCACAACAACAAAAGAACCACATGAAATACCATTCATACCAAATCTAGCAAGGAAAATACATATGCAAATCAATACCTACATTGAATCCCGTTGTAGTTGTTTGATAATACCTTTCCCTGCTTGATATTGCTTCCTTTTGCCTTCTTTTTCCTTTTTTGATCCAATGCCAAAAATGCTCCAAGAAAACTATAAGTGTCCAAGAGTGTGTGTGAGAGAGAGAATAATGAGAGAGCTCCAACACTCAACTGACAAAAGGTTACCAACTGATCCTCAGAAGCCTTTTTATTAATGAGGCCTCTATTTTCTTCATTTCCATTATTTTCATTCAATTTCTTCTTCACATGCAACTTGTGACATTTCACCTCCTTTTTCTCCTTATTTCCATTATTTTCACAAATAAATGTGCAAAAATGCCATTCTTCCTTTCCAAAGCCTTATCCATTGCCTTTTCCAATTTCCTTAGCCCTAAACAGCCAAATGAACACCCCCCTAGGATGTCTTTCCCAACACGCATCTTGGAATAAGTGTCCCATCAATCGTGGCTATTATTTTTGCCTTTATTAACTTTTATTACATGGAATTTTTATCAGGGTTGTTACATTCGACTCCTGATCTACAACTTCCGCCTCTATCAATGCTCCAAGTCAATTTGACCATTGAACCTCAGCTCTCAATCTGCTCACTACATGTGCCTTAGTCCATCAAGGGCCCAACACATCAAGGCTCCTGTCGAGTTGTTCACAACTCCACTCATGAACAAGTCTCAATCTGCCCACTGCTGGTCCTCAGCTACTTAGGGACTTCAACTCACTATGGTCTTCCTACGCTACTCTAATGAAGACCAACATATGACATAGAGGGATGCCACATATCACTGCAAGATGTCCATCTCTTGCAATGAACATGGGATAGGAGGACTTCCCATCATCTCTTGTATAAGTCCTTCTCCACACAGAAGTCTTGGGATCCACAAACTGCTCCTAGCTAATCAAACCCTTAAGCTCAACAACTTCCACTCTTGGAACCATCTAAGTCCATGAAGATAGTACACACCAAGATCCAACCTTGGGCACTATCACGTTGTCCTCTAGCAGAACATAAATGCCTAATCTAAAGTCTATACTTGGCCCATTCTCACACTACCCTCTAACATACCACGAGTGACCAATTTGCACTATAGTATTTTCTCCTAGTTAGGGAATCCAACACCTAGGAAACCCCTCCACATGGCTGCTAACATACTTCTCCAAGTGTCTAATACATTAATGAATAATTAGTATAAAAAATGCCATTGCTTAGGGAATCTAACTACCAAGCCTGCCCATTAGCTTTGGATACTGCAAGTTGTAAACAAATCCCATCCAAACTGATCCAAAATCATAGATCCAACATAAGTCACTAATGGAGAAAACACATACCTTTGTAGTTCTAATCATGGGCAAATTTCTATTCACTAGTTAGGGAAACTCCTATAGTCTACAACAACCCAATGATCATGCCAAAACCCACCTTAAATTATGCAACCTCCTTTTCTTTACAAGGTAAGTGACCTCATTGTTTGAGGAGGCACCTACAACTCCATGCATTTGGTTATTTAACCCTAAAAAAAACACCTACAGTTCTGTGGTTTAATCATCACAAAAAGATCCCTTACTCGGCCTATTTTAGGGAGGATTCTTCTCGATTTTCTTTCCCAGGACAACCTTCTATGAGTGTGCCTTCACATATAACTTGTTGCCTTCTCAAACATTACCTAAGGAGAAAATATGAGCTCCTTTCCTTTGTAGCCTGCAATAAGGTGAAGTCACAAGGGTGACCTTAACGTCCCCTCTTCTTCATTGAAGTAGCCTTTGTATTGCAACCTCCACATAATTATTTATCTCCTCCTCTACAAGATGCTTTTTGTCCTTATGTTGCACAAAAATGGATGTGTCTCAAATGATCAAAATCACCTCCTATTTATACACAATAGAGGAGCATCTTTCAACGTCCAACATAGGGCTTGTACACTTGGCATGTGGCTCATTATCATCAAACCGAATTGACCATACATGTGCAAAACCCACTTCTAGACTTAAAAAATTCATAAATCCATTTCTACAACTCGGAATCAGATGATCTTCATTGTGTAGAAATCATCTCAACAAGAGATGTCATCCTTATCCATCACATGACGAAATGTGCTCATGGTTTTAGCCAAAATCACGATGGGTGCAAAATGCCAAGCTTGGGTTTCAAGCCCACAAGGCTATTTGTGGAGCTCCTTCCTCCAAACCCTCGATCCTCAAGGCTTGGAGTACCTCCCAAGCTACAAAAATCAACATTGGATAGGTTTCAAAACTTGTATCTTGGAGGAAAATTGCATTTTTCAGAATTGGAGAAAAATGTAAAAGATTCTAAGTTTATTGCAGTAACAAATCAATCCTCCTCACAATAAGATGATGAAACTAGTGATTGTAGTGATATATCGAGCATCAATATTGAGGAAAAACGACAATAGATTAGTGGCAAAAACGATGAGAAGTCCAAGATGATGGCACTAGAAGTAGAGATTCAAAGGCTCATGGATAAAAACAAGGAGTTGGAGGATAAATGCCACAAATTGAAGGCTAAATAAATTTCTGCAAGGCAAGAATTAAAGAGTTTTAAAACTAGTGCTATAACATCTACAAGCAAATAAAAAATCGTTGGAGCACCTAGTTGCAACAAAAGTAATGAGATCCATGAGCCAAGCAAGAAACAACATAACAAGCGAAGAAGGTCCAAGAAGAAGAATAGAATTGGAAAGTGTTATATTTGTGGAGTTCGTGGACACATAGAAGCAATGTGTGGTAATAAGGAGACCAAACTCTCTCATCAAAAGGAGAAACCACACGAGAAGCCACATCAAACATGCATACAAAGAAGATCTCCATCATTAAGGTATAATAGTCCATTTTATGGTTATTGTTTCTCATGCAATGATTTCGGCCATAGGGCTATTGATTTTAGGGCACATGCAAGGAGTAGAAATAATATCAGTAGAAGACATCAAACTATTCCTCATTTACTTGGTCACATAATATGTTTCATGCGTGACAATATTGGGCATAAGGTCAGGGATTGAAAGCTACCCATGTGTTTTAGGAGATACAATCAGAAAGAAGAGATTATGCATTGAAAAGTACATAAGAAGAAGAAAGAGGAGTAGATGAAAGTTTGGAGTAGAAAAGAGTAGTAAGGAACTTCCACCAAAAACCGAGGCCTACTTGGTCTTAGGGGAAGCATATGGTTGGATAATGAGTTGCATGCAAATCTTTAATTGTGCAGCAATATGGTTAAGTACTTGAAGGAAAATATGCAATTTTGGAGATGCGTGTGTTCAGGGCGAGTCCTTTAGGTTTGAAGTATTATTTCTAGCTTTTTTCTCTATTACTATTCCAATTTGTTTTTAGTTGGAGCAAGGATGTACATGTGTTGATAGGTTTTAGAGCAACTATATGTTTTGGTTCATGCTGGTGCTAATGGTGATATGGAAACCATATAGGTATTTTCATGCACATGGTCAAGGTGTGACGGAGGGTCACATATTCAAGGGGATCATATGTGCTTCCTATGGACGAGTTCTTTGTGCATGTGTTTTTGACATTGTTTTGATGTAGGAAGGTTTTTGTTGTTGCTGCCACACATTACATGTTGGATGAGATAGTATGTTTGCATGGAAAATTTGGGATGCTACGAGTGTTTTCGTTGCTAGATCATAGTCATGCTATATTATACTTGTTGTTGCCATGGATATTTGATGATGTATTAGAGTTGGTTCATATAGAATATATGTGTCTCATTGCTTGTTTTCACTTCTAGATGAAGCATGGTGTTCCTCATAGTGTGTTGGATATTCATATGGTTAAGTCATGTTGATTCATATGTTTCTGCTTATGTGTTGATTGGATGGATGAGATATGAGAAGGATGATTGTTGTTGCTCATGATATTTACATGCATACTATTGATATGTATTAGATGTATGAGTCATGATGTTGTTGTTGCATGAAAAGAATATGTTGCTTCCTATAGTATTCATTGACATGGTTGAGAGATGATGATATAAATTGCTTCTCATATATCGAGTATACATGTTTTGTTTCTCACTCATTTTTTCGCTTATGCCTCATTGATGATATGTTTATCACCTATGATGAGGTTATGCATTTGTTGCTGCTCATGATGTTTTTGCATGATGGATGTTACTACTCGGTCTTTACACTCATGGAGAGATTGCATATGGTATTTTATTGGTGTTACTTGTTGATGTGCTGCTTCTAATGATGATGCATTATGTTGATGGTCGATGAGGATATATTTGATGTTATTATATGACATATTCCTATGTTGCTATTAGTTGATTTTCATGTTGATGCACATGTGGAGCATGGTGGATGCTAGTGGTTATCATGATTTACCATAGAATATTCATTGTTGGGATGGTGACGGCCAAGGTGTTGAGGGTCCTTGCATTAACAAATGTTTTGGTTAGAGCTCCTATTTGTTGCTGCCACACATGGAAATTATATTGTTGCTAATGGGAGGATATTATCTTGATGCATATGCCATGGATTTTATTTTCATTGCCACTGTTATATGAAGAATATATCATTTCTCATTGTTTCCATGTACTCATTTTATTTAATATCTTGGGCATGTATAGAAAAGTGTACCATTGTGTGCAGATGTAAAAATCATGTACTATCATTGTTTCATCTTTTAGGCTCATTGTTCATGGAGAGACCCATGGTGTCTAGCATGTCTTGTAATTAGCTATGTATGGGTCAATTGGAGTCCAAGTAATGTTTCATCTTGTATATCTTTGATGTAGCTCCACATATTGGGCGCATGATTAAACTTGGGTCCATAGAGTCATGGTTGGTGATAGGAGGTTTTATAGTGGATTATTATGTCAATCCTATGTATTTGTCACAACCATGTATTTGCTCCATGAAGCATTATATTGCATTTTATATCATGTCTCAAGTCAGTTGGAGTCATGGTCCTTGAGTAGTAGTCTCTTGCACTTGGAAAGGAGGCTTATTGCAACTGCATAATATGATTGCAACTCCACTACATGCTTAGTGGGAGCATGTTCATTTCAAATATGGTACGACATTGGCAGAGACATGATTGGAAGCTAAAATTTTTGATCTACATTAGTCTTGCATCAACATGATGTTGCGTATGACAGGGTGAGTCCTCTCATCCAACACATTATTGGCATTAAATTTAGTGTTGGTATGTCCCTTTTCCATTGATCTTAAAGGGGGGAGAGAATTTGGATGGATATAGAGAAATTTAGTTTTTGGACAATGTATAGAGATCATCCTCACTTGTTGGATGGGGGTTGAAATCATTGCCAGAGGGGGAGCTTGTTGGCATTGATGTTAATAGGTTGGAGATGTTGCTTGTCATGTGCATGTTGATGAGCCCCAATTTTGGTACAATTCGGGCTCATTTTGGCCTACTTCACTTGCTCAAACCATTCATCTTTCTTTGCTTATGCATGCATTTCTTAGTTATTTCATGTCGTTTGTAGGAGGAAGGCTAGACACTTTATCCACGTGACTAATGCATTGTGATTTCAGGTTTTTTGCATGGAAAAAGGGGAACAAAAGACAACGTAAAGGGAGTAAGGAGACATAAGGTGGCACTGCTGATTTTGTGGAAGGATATCCACAGTATTGGGACAGTCCTCGTGATTCCCACCAAGAACTCCGAGCTCCTATCAATCTCCCCTCCGAGCCTCAGAAGTAGCCAGCTGTCCTACAAGAACAGTAGTCATCAACTATTGACTGCCTCACAAATCCACAGTTAAACTTCAGTGGACAGCCGAGCTCCTAGAATCACGACTACTTGGCGGATCATCATCTTTTTTGTATAAAT
>APFE031113961.1:33523-114499 GCA_000404065.3 Pinus taeda
GGCATGTATAAATATGTATTGTAACATTGAAAGGAATATAATGAAAAATCAAGCTGGTAGTCCCGGTTTTGGGATCCAGGGGAAAATCTCTGTGTATATGTGTTTTTATGTGTTACGCTCTCACATTGTTTATTTTTCTGTGATTTAGAATTCGTATGCAGGTAATTTCTATACGGGGTTAAAACCTACAAGGAATGCATAGAAGTCTTCTAGGTACTCAGGCTAGGCTACTTCACCTTCACCATCATACGTGAATTCGGGAAAGAGATCGAAAAACTCCCTTGTGATGTTGAAAGATTCGGCATGCGAAAAATATCGTGGAGGGATGTGTGTGACAGAATCCATGATAGAAGTGAAAAGGTTCAAAATAGGATGAGAGGACACAGCTTTTCATATGACCCCCCTTCTAGTGCCAGAAATGTTGATGGTGCTAGACCTACCAACATGTCAGAGGATCTCCTTGGTAAGAATTCCAAACTAGGCCTCAAACCATTTGGTGTAGGAGTCCCAACAGTGGGTCGTATGGTATCGCCTTGATTGCGATTGCACACAGAGGCAAGTAATATGTCCCTATTGGTGGCAAGGGTGTGATATTTGCAGCAAGCCAAGGAAGGTGCATGAATGGTTCTAACACATGGAGAGTGGGGTGGGTGCGCCCCTTGGAAATTTGTGAAAGCACTCGACTTGGAAGGGAACACATGAGCAAATATGCATCACAAACTGGAAAGAAAGTTAGCTAACAATCTGAAGTGATGGTTAAACCAACAACTCATTTCAGTAAGATTCATACATACTCATATAGAAAAGTTCCATACATGCATATGTAAGCAAACAAATACATATATCATTAGAGTAAACAAGTTAGTCGAGCTACAATAACAACATATGCATGAAACATGTTGGATCTGTTATATTAAGAAGTGAAAGTTCCAATCATACAGTAAAACCATGACCAACCACTAGTCCCGAGAGCGGAACATTATAGTCACTTCCACCTGCTCCTCCAAAGAGATGTAATAGCTCTACACTATGGAGAAGCCAAGGCTCGTTACAATACTCTCCAAGCTTTCTATAAGATAATCCTATCAGAATCTTGGATGACCAAAAGCCTATACAATGAGTTATGAGGTATTATATATATCAAAGTGTGGGGTGACCCTTGACATTCCCCTTTGTGATTGTTCATCTACCCTCATGAATCTTCAACTACTCTATGACTGTCACATTCAGCTATCAACACTTGAAAATCCACTTGACAAAGTGTTACATACAATCTGCACATGTACCCATGTGAGACAAAACAGGCTTAAGAAAGCCATGTAAGACATCACTATGAATCAGACAAATGTGGGAAGACCAACTCCTTAACATCCTCATGATGGTCAACGGTGGTGAACCGACGTCAAGCTTGGTAGTTTGCGATGGTGTCCATGTACTCTGCGGTGACAGCTTTATGGAAATAAACTCTTGCCTCTATTGCATCTGGGTACACTTCTTTGGCTCCTTTGTCCAACTCGTCTGATAACATGTGCATCATTTCCTTGAGTGCGGCTGAACCACCGACATACTAATGCATAGTGTCTTCACTGCTCACCAAGTTTGCATTGGTGGCTATGCACATTAGCTCGTCAAAGTACGAGTCTAGCTCCAGTCAGACTTGTGCCTTTGTCTTTGCCTCGGGAGTGTCCCAAAATATGGGATTGCATGTGCGTGCACCACAACATCCGTGCCTCTAAACACAATGCATGGGAATCCTGCAAACTAGTGATGAGTTGTGGGAGTTCTTCATAATTCCTGATCTGACTCCAAATGCGTGCCTTCAACTCAATCGCTCTGGGATTCATCATCTTCGGAAAGTGTAACGCAGCTCCCTTGTATCTCATTGTCCATGTTTGCATGTAATCAATAGCAACATGCAAGTTCAACAAGATATGTTCTCTCCTAGCAGAGTGCTACTTCCAACCGTTGAGATGGACAACTTCCTTATGCACGGTACCAAACTTGGAATACAACGCCTGCATGATTGTCTCAAGGGACGATACTTCATCGAGTATCACCTTCTTCAACTCTGCTTGGGCGGATGTTGTAACAAGTTCTCCTCCCTACTTGGCCATCTATAACTCCTTAGCCATTCACTCGTTGTCTACTATCAAGAAGCGAACACTCAAGCTAGAGGCTTTGACATATGCTCTAGTAGCATCAGCTAATGTTGTTGGATGCTTGCGCACTTCAAATACGATCACTCATCCCTCAAACTGCATAGGATATGTGTGGTCATCCAGAGTAACACTCTACGTGATTGTGCAACTCTATGTTGTGACTCGTCAAATGATATATTGTGCATCTCTTCTGGTGGATTGTTTCAAAGGATCTCAGTATCTCCTTGGTCGCTTAGGACCTACTCTGCTTCTGGATCCAGTGAAGTCAATCGATCGACCTCTTGGTGGTAAGGCATGAGGTCGATGTCTTGCTCTAACTTTGGTTGCCCCATCTATGTATCCATCTCCTTAAGCACTCGTTCAATCTCTTGAGCGAAGTCCTACTCCTGCGACTGTTCGCATTATCTGCTTTGCGATAGATGCTCAGATGAGTCTACCATCTGTATGGGCACAGTTTCATCAGTCTATGCATGTTGTGCCCCTTGCTGTATATGTCCTTGTTGCACTTCCTTCTCCTATCTACACAGCTCCTCTTCCTTCTAAATTTTCTCCTTCAACTCATGCAAATCCTTCACTCTTTCCTCCATCCTATGTTTTTCTCTCTGCCTTTGCGCAATCCTCTTGTCACGCTATTGCCTCTTTGCCTCTATTGCCAAAGTTGCTTTCTGAACAAGTGGGTCTGCTCTGAACTTGCAGCATTTTTCAGCCTCTGCGATATCAACAATATTTCTCTTGCCTTTTTCGTGCGTCAGTATGTTTACCTCTACTGTTGTTGCTGTTGGTGCTCTCGTAGGTGTTGCTTCGCTAACCATTTCACAACGATACCAACTGGTTCGTTGGGCCTAGATAAGCTGTGCCAATATCTCCATGGGTATTCCTCAACCAAATCACATGCCCCGTGAATCCACGGAAATTGTTCTCTCGCGCAATGACACTTCACAAATCAATGCAGGTTATACGGATTAAAGCTTCTAGTGCCGAAAGTAAATTTCTTGACCTCTTCTATCCCAGCATCTGCATGCTTGAGCTTTTGTATCTCATGTAACCCAATCTGCAACAGAAGAGTGGGCCAAGGTGCCTTCTTCTTCTGGTGCAGCCTAGCTGATAGGCTTTTCAAGATGTGGTATGACACTTCTTGCATGACGAGCTTGTCTGTGGCAAACTTCAGCAAAACATGTGGAGGCTTCTACGCGTTGTACATCCATATGAAGGTACCAAAAGGTGAGGCATAGTAATCCACTATGTCAATCAGTGCCTCCATTGCTGCCTTCAACATGCAAGGTGGATCATGCTCAAATATCATCTTGTACACCGAGGTGACAAAATGGTCTGACAGTTGTGTAATGACCCCTCGAAAGTTGCATTCAAAAAAAAAAAAAATACAATAAGTGTTCACAGAGGTTTCCGCTGGTGTCCATACCCACTTCAAGCCCGGGAACTAAAGTCGGGCATAGATTGCATCCAATATGTATGAAAACATGTTGATTTCTTCTTGTTGACCTTTGGGCAGCTGCTGAGATCCTGTGATATGTTCCTTCAGCCTATGAGCCAACATGTCAGACCAGTTGCATGCTTTGCCTTCACTATCCAGTTGGTCCAACGTGATCACCCAACTTTGCGGGAAGGTCTTCGTGCTCTCTTGGCCATAAAAGAGACATGAAAATATGGCCAAGTACTGATACACCTTCCACAGTATCTTCGTCTTGTAAATCTGGTTGGGTGTCATCATGAATTTGGCTGGCTCCTTCACCTAGTTCTTCAATATATCCCTGGAGTTGGCATTGTTGCTAGGTATGTTGAAGGGTGTCTCCATGGAGATCATTGGCTTCGGCAAGTGGTACATCTGTTGATAATCCTATGCCTTGAAGGTAGCAATATCTGTCCCATTGACACTGCTTAACACCATCGTCTCTGAATCAGTGTGCGAGACGACCTAATGTACCATGTCTGCGCATGGGAATGCGAGATACCTACATGCAATCTGGTATAATTCAAACTTATGAATGTTCACATAGACCCAGCCATCTTTGAGATCTTCCCCAAATGTTCCTGAGAATGCATCATTGAACTCCTGCCATTTCAGCTTGATGTCCTTGTCTAGGATCAACTTGATGTCTTTGTCTAACATCAGCTTGGTGTCCTCGTATAACGGCAAATTCATAGAAACTCACTCAATTGCATCTCCAGTTGCGCTTCCATCAGTTTCCTTTGAACCTTCTCTCTTGGAGGCTATTGATCCTGAACTACTAAGAGATGGATGAACACCTACTATACCTAGAGACATGGCTACATGCATGGCAAGAAATATGTCAGTTAAACCCAAAGAAAACTTGAGGATTGGCATGCAACATACCCAAGGAGCTACTGGCAAGGAATGCGCAATTTTCATGTGACGTCAGGAGACTAACTGTCGGAACTGCGCAAAAGGCAGCCTGGACTGTCGGGAGGTTGGTTGACTATTGTAATTGTGCAATGCGCAATCTAGACTGGCCTGCTGGGTGCTGAGATTGCGCAATGCACAATTTCAGCTGGCAAGTGATGCAGGCCCAGGGATTGCATTACACAATTTTCTGGGCCAGCAGTCACTGCCTCTCAGAATTACGCAAATCAAGATAGGAGGCCACTAACTGGCCAGATTTGTGCATTTTCTGGGAGGAAGGCAGATTTTTCCCTCTCATAATTGTGCAATGTTTTCCGGGCAAGGCAAAGTCTAGGCAAAGGTTTCCCAGACCCGCCGACGAGAAACTGAAAGCATATGAAGATGTGAATGCATGTCGATACTGAGTGTAAGTAGTAGTGAATGATCATGCATGTAAACAGTGAATGCAATATTCATAAAACAGAACAACATGCATGTGTGTGAAACGAGTCACCTAATAGGCGACAATTCATGCAAAAAAATGTCATGCATGCGACAGCAGTGAGATGCAAATGAAAACTAAAACGGTGCCTGTACAGCTAACATGCATGTAAACAATAGCAAGCATTCATAGAAATCAACTAGACATCTCTCACACAAGCCAAAACACAAAAAGCGACAAAAATGTTGCAAAAGACAAGTAGAGAAGACTTACCTAGAAATAGTTGAGCTGGATGTGCCAAAGACTCCTAGATGTGTTGTGGGAATTCAGAGCTCCAAGATCGATGTGGAGAATGAGCTCTAAAGCATCAAATAAATAATTTTGAGGCTCATGACGTGCATGCCACAAATCTAGGAAAAGACAACACATGGAGGAAAGTTTCTAAAACGATCTTTGCATGTACCTTCCAGCTGCTAAAAATATATCCCTAAAATCTAGGGATGGCTTTTGTATGTTGATTTTTGCTATTTCGGAAAAAGCATCCCATGCATGCAAGTCAAGTTTTCTGGGTCCCATGTGGAACCAATCACCCTGAAGGCACATGCAATAGCCTGCTTGACTGAGGGAGAATTTTGCGCAATCTCTAGGAGGAGTTGGGTTGGATGTCTAAAGGGATTGTGTAATTTCTGGGAGGAGCAGCTGACTGCTACCCAGAATTGCGCAATTTTTGGGCTGAGCTACACTGCTGGGCCAGATTACCAATTTCGTGAGGAAGGTTGGTTGACTGAATTGCACAATTTCTGGAGGGAAGCCTGGTTCTCCTATAGAATTGCACAATTTTCTAAGGAAGCTACTCAGCCAATAGTTGGCCCAAGTCTTGGATGGAAATCTATGAGGGGAGTGAAACAAACTATCATGCACAGGCTAGCAAGTTGTTGAAAACCCAATGAAGCTTATGTACTTGACTTAGCAAGACATGCTGCTAGGATTGTTGGTAGGGAGGCTCCAAAATGAAGCTAAGGAAAAATTTTGGAGGGTGGTTGTAGCTGCTACAACACCTTCTTATACTTAATGTTCAAATGGAACTGTTGCAAATAGAGGGACCATTTCTGATGGTGATCATTTTGCAACTTCCCTTGTGTTTGTATGAATTGTAGAGGTTGGTGGTCTGTTTTGATGATTGTTTCCTTCCCCATAATATAATGCTTCCATTGATGGCAGGCCTGCACAATGGAATAAATTTCTTTGTCATAAGTGGGGTACTTTCAGACTGTGTCTGAAAGTGTCTCACTGTGGTAAGCCATTGGATTCCCATGTTGAGTAAGAACCGCACCAATAGCATAGTCAGAAGAATTTATCTCAATCTCAAATGGTTGTTCCAGGTCTGGTAATGTGAGCATTGTGCAAAACAGAGGCAATTCTTCAACTCCGAGAATGCTTTTTATTGGGTTTCTAACTAAAGAAACTTTTCTTTCACTCTGCCCTTGGTGACTTGACTTAAAGGCCAAGCGATAGAGAGAACCCCAAAACGAACCTACAGTAGAAATTGGCAAGACCCAAAATGTTATAGATCTCTATTAGAGTGGTTGGGGCTAGTCAATCTCGATGACTTGTATCTTGGATGGGTCCACATGTACACCCTGCTCATCAATGATGTACCCCAGATATTGAACCTAGGTCAGGCTAAATGTGCATTTCTCCAAGTTAGCACACAACTTGTGTTGGCGCAAGGTTTGAAGGACCCTTTGTATATGGTGGAGGTGTTCTTCCCAACTCTAGTTGAAGATCAAGATGTCATATAAATACACCACCATGAACACATTGGTGAAGGGTCGCAAGATGTCATCCATCAATCTCATGAAGGTTGCAAGGGTGTTTGTCAATCCGAACATCATGACCAACCATTTGAAAAGGCCCTCCTTGGATTTGAAGGCAGTCTTCCACACATCGGAGAGTTCGATAGGCACCTGGTGATAACCTAACTTCAACTCAATCTTGCTGAAATAGTTGGCCCCCTTCAGCTAGTCTAGAAGGTCATTAATCCATGGGATTGGGTACCTATTCTGGAGAGTGATCTTGGTCAACGCCTGATAGTCAATATAGAGCCTCCAAGTCCCATCCTTCTTCTATACCAATACAATCGGGCTCCCACAAGGTGATGATCTTGGCCTAATGTACCCTTTCTACAATAGTTCCTAAATGTGCTCTTGATCTCATCATCCTCCAGAACAAAGTGTTGATAGATCGATCCATTGGGCAGTGGCATGCCCAGGGTCAGATCTTTGGAGTGTTTGACCTGACAGTGTAGAGGTACCCCTGTGGGTGAGGTGAAAATATCCCTGTACTCCTCCACAACCTTGTCCATTTGTTGTTGTTGTGTAGAGGAGCCCTACTTGGAAGCCGTGGTCACAACCTTCTTCTTGCCCTGGGGGAAAATCATAAGGAAAACAAATTTCCTGGTCTCAGAAATGATCTTACTGCATTGCTTTGCAATGATCAAAGAGATGGTGGTAGGTGGGGCTACCTTCGGTATCCTATACAACTTATTAGCCAAAGTAATAATAATATAGAAAGGTCTAGACTCATATACAACATGTCACTTCCACAAGTGTGGTTGTCCTAAAAATTACATCACAAACTTCAAGATGAGCAACGTCACACAATACCTCATCCATGAAGGGCTTGATGTTGTAGGGAAGGTGGGACTACTGGCTAACACGAAGATCTTGTCCTTGGTGAAGCCACCTGATGGCGTATGGCTGTGGATGTGTTATAGGCTTCAGGCCCATCTGCTTAATGACCTCTACTGAAATGAGGTTCTTTTGGCTCCTGTTGTCGACAATGAATTGCAGTAAAGAACCCTTCACCCACATCTATGAGTGGAAGAGGCATTCCCCCTCCTATGAATCTTGAGGTTCAATCTTCTGGATCTTGGTGGTGGCCATAGTGGCACTGGGATCTACATCAAAGATCTACTTTCCTCTTTCAGTTCCCTTATCGGGTTCTGATTTAGAGTTGGAACCTATGTCTTATTCAGAAGCCTTCAACTTGGCCACAAGTGACTGTTTGGCCTAACACTCACTTGTATTATGAGTGGAGCTCTTATGGAACTCACACCATTTTCCCATGTCCTTCTTTATCTTCGGGGTTTTGTTCTTTGCTTGTAGCTTCGGCAGGTTGTCCTGGGTAGCACCACCTTATCTTGCTCCTTTGTTCTGTGGTTTGGGGGTGCCTTTTCCTTGATTTGGATTCTCAAATCCAAAGTCCCACTTCTTTTGTTTAAACTTCTACTCAATCTTGACAGCATATTGATACGTCGTGCCAAGCAAGGAAATGTCCAGGAACTCCATCCCATCCTAGTTGTACTTGTGTAGACAGTCATGGTACTTGAGCACCAAATGTTGCTCAGTATCCTTGATACCCAAATTCATGCAAATAGTGTGGAAATTATTTCTGAACTCTGGCACATCTTGGTCCCTTCTCTGTCGTAGCGTGGTCCACTTTATGTATTTGCCTTCATGGCCTCCAATAGGGTAATATTGTTCCTTCATGGCATCTCGAAAATAATTCCAAGTGGGTGTGGCTGAAAATAGCGAGTGTTCACTCTTGTCCTTTTGTTCACAGTAGGTTTCCCACCAATCCTTGATGTGTGGGATGGTTTTAAGAAGTGAAAAAGTAATCTTTTCCCGATGAGAAAAGTCATGAACCAAAAAATATCCTTCCAATCGATTTAACCATTTATCTATGGCATCTACATTTATCAGGCCTTTGAATATGGGAATATCAAAGTTAACTTGTACCTTAAAAGGAGTGGTGCCTCCATAGTGGTTGTTGGATGAAGATGCATCGCCCATGGGTAGTCATCGAAGAATATGGGCAAAGTTATCCATCATCGTGTCCCTCTGTCACTCGAGGGCTTCCTCAAGCATAATTTTGAAAGGATATCCTACCCCCCCATCTTTATATTCTTCCGCCATGGGAGGTGATCAAGTTTTGCGAGGTTGATCTTGCAATGATTCAACCAGATCAAGCCCTAATGCCTTATACCCTGACCTCGTTGGGGACATGCAAAGAAAAATAGAGAAAGAGAAGACCGCTCTGATACCACTAATCTGACTTAAAAATGAATGCAACAATTTATAGATATAATCATAAACATAGAGATGCAGCAAAAAAACACTTCATTCATTAATAGAAAAATATTGAACTATGCTTACAAATAGAATGGAAATAAGATAGCTCGGGCGATGGTAACTTATCTCTGAGAAGAGATGTGGTGAAAAATGCCTCTGAACTATGTTACAATGAGGCTCAAGGGCCTATTTATTATTGGAAAACATGATAAAACCCTAAACAACCAAAACCTTAACCCCAGGAGATGTAACACCAAGATTTTGTGGGCCCCGTTGGGGTTAGTTGGGCAACCAACTTCACGGGGTCATAACTTGGTCATATTATCTCTGCTTGGCATGTACGATACCTTGTTGGATAGGTCTCTCTAAGTACTATAGGTTTTTCCATAGGCCCCTACCCATGGCTATGGGCCTGCTGCAGACCCCAAAAAAAATGTCGTTTAGGGGGTCAAAACTGCTCCAGAAGTTCAGCAACGGAAAAACTACTAAAAATAATAAATGCTAAAATGAACAAGGAAACAGATGAAACTAGCTGGGGGGTCTAGGTGGAATAGCCAAGTGGCCACCAATATCCACTTGGATCAGATTGGTTCATTTGGAGGCACGTTTGGATCTAGGGATCAAACATATTTCTTGGCGCAATTATGGTTCAATGTTGTTGGTCTCATTTTCCTTGGCCCTACATGTTTAGCTATGAAACTAACCTTTTGATTTTTTCCATTTTCATTTTCTCTAGTTAGTTATGCTTCCCCTCCCCTTTCTACACTTTGTAGCTCTGAGTGCCATTCTCCAGGGTTAGCCATGTTGTTTGATCTCTTTACCTTGAATATGGATCGTTTTTACAATGGTTATCTACAATGTAGAGTGGTTTCTAGGGAGGTGGATGGAGATACTAGTAAGCTTTTCCATCATGATTAATGTTGAATTCTTTTCATTTTCATTATTTCTTTCGAGAACATTGACTTCTTCTTGGTATGATTGGACATGATGTTACTGTTTGAAACCAATAGTCTAGGGATGGTTCATTGCAGGTCGAGGTGAGGAGGTATGTTATCTTGTGGACCAACCCCTCTCTCACATTATTTTCCCTCAACATGATGATAAAGATGGCTACTCCCCTTTTCTTGCTCATCTCCTCGCATGATTACAGTTCATGTTACCTACTTATCTATTTTTTACTTGTAGTCTGTGGTTTTTCTTATGGTTATTGAAAGTCCTCTAGACTTCGTGGTTGTAATATTCGAGAGAGGGTTAACACCCTTAGACACCTATTATCTATAACATTAATTGGACAATTTTCCCTCTGGATTTAATGGAATGGCATTGATATTTAATGTCTCTCTAGTTACCTAGATGTGGGTGATTAAATGGATATTAATGAAGATTAGACAGGAGAATGGCAGGCGGCCGAGCCACATGGCCACCTGTATCCCCTTCCATGCCAATTTATGGCACAACACTGTCAAGATGCAAGCACCATTAATCTGGTGCTCAGGTCAAGACAGTTGTAGTAGGCTTAAAGTCATGGCAAACACTGGCCAGAATTCTTTCTCCCCCTCCCCACTTAGATTCTCTTGCCCCCCTCAAGCTAAGGAGCCGAACTTCTGCACAGTCACAGGGCGTCGTTGTTGGCTTCTCAGCTGTGTGGATTTGGGAAATGGATTCCATTTCACCCAAACCACTTTATGTATCCTGAATTCTACCCAGAACTCCCCTGCTTCTAGGCTCAACAGCAGCAGTAATCCTAGAGTGAATTATACCTCACCAGCCACTCATTCTGATTATTCCTCTGTCATCCCAGCACAAGACTTCAATCGCCAATCTGCTGGCCATGCCATGACGCAAACTCACCATAGGATGTGGAGTAGACACGGTAGCAGTCGAGACCGTAGAACTCGCCCAGCCTCGCTGCCCATCCCTGAACCGAAGACCCCTTCCTCCACCCCTTCTTTTAATCTGTCCAGTGGTCATCTCACTAGCCATTACCTGCATACTAGTAGCGACAAAGGCTGGGCATAGAATTATGGGGCCAGAAGAGCAAATGATGCCATCCAAATGACTGGCCCTCTTGACCCCCCTCGCCCCTCTTCTCACACTGCCTTGTTCTATTTTCAAAGCACGCTGCATCATCCCGCCATTATCGCTACCATCACTGTGGATTTTAGTGAAGAATTGATTCAGTAGGAGGAGTAAGCTACACGGACTCGAGGAACTAAACCAGAGGTAGGGAAGACCTGCACCAGAGAGAAGGCCGAGGAGATGCGAGACACAAGAGCTAAAGAAAACACGAACAAAAAGATAGGCTCACTCAGGCACAAAGTTAGGCATGGTAGCTCCCTGCATGGCGAGGAAATGGCTGGCAGCCAGCATGTAGTTGTTGGATGCTCGGGCGGCATGCAAGAGGTCGATGGCAGCCAGGGTGGCACGTCTACAGCAGTGGCAGAGGGGAATGACTACAACTGTCACATCGAGGAAGAGTCGGTGGACTGGGTGGACTATGGCTATCGAATTGTGGAGGAGCCTCCACCAGACGCCTAGTGGGCCCAACTTGACAGCTTTGCAAACCAGGTTCCAACTCGTTGTTTTCCTAATGATTTTTCAATCCACTTGTTTCATTTTGGCTAGATCTTACTTAGGACCCCTATGTGGGCTTTACTTGTTTTTTTTTATGATCTGGGAACCCTGTATGGGCTTTGATTATGGATACATTCGAATTGGTTTCCCCTCAATGGGAAATCATGCTTTTTAGTTCTTGGTTCCATACTGATATAACTTTGTTCAGCACTGCAGAGGCTAGAGCCTCACTGTAATTTTACCTTTTATATTAATAGATTAGCATTACTTAGAAAAGAAAAAAAATATCTCTCTAGTTATTTAATTTATGGGTTCTTCTCCTTTTGTGAATTCTTTGGTCGGATAGGGTATGGGAATTATCCCATAACCCCGTGATTCTCCATTTTTGTACTGTAGACTTCTATGCATGGCGTATAAACTTTTGATAGTTAATATTTGTGTGACTTTCACAATTATGTATTGTCAACTTCTATTTATGGTGCTCTAAATATATGAAGTTTTTGATATGATGTGCATAACCCGATTGGCATTCACACTCCTGACGTTTGGGGTTTTCTCGTCATGGGTTTCACTATTTTCCCGCTAGGGATTATTAGTATGTTTGTCAGCCAAAACCTGATCCTAATTTCTTTTTTTATCTTGTCATTGCCTTTCTCCATCACAAATAGAGTCCTAGCTCAGTAAATTTACTTTCATTTTATTTTGGGAGTTTAATTACACTTTGTTTTCTCTCACCACCTTTTCTTACTATCAATCGATGAGGCATGCCTCAGAGCAATTTGCTCTTCTAGGGGATTTTCAGCCTTGGGGTTGTGACTTGCCCCTTTATTAAGCGTGCTTGGAGGCTCTTCAAGGTCTTGATTTTTTGGTAGGAAATATTGTAATCCTTTTTTTTCTTATTTATGACGAGTCCCTTACCTTTTTTATTTATAGGATAGCTATCAGTCGATTTTATGTTATGGTTGACTACCCTACTAACCCACCTTGCGTTGACTTTAAAGGTCTCATATCTAGTCACAATACTCTTTTGATTCGATGTACGTGGTGGTAACTCCCTTAGTTTTACTTATTGTATCAAAGGAAGTACAATACAAAATAAGGAAAGAGATCATACGAGACTAGACCAAAAGGAGGTTTTGACATTTTCAAGCCCATTGGTTTCTTCATAGCCAAAGGCTTATACTAGGATAATCATCAGCTTTTTAAATTATTCCTAGAGTCTTAATGAGAATATTGTAAAATTTTCCTCTTATCTTCCCCCTTGGTGTTGTTGGTTCACTAAGATGTCTTTTTACAGGTAATCTTAATCCCTACATTAGTTGTCAACCCAAGGTCAGTTTTTTCTATTTCAAGAGTGCCAAAACAGTATGTGCAGTGAAGCTAGATTTTATCTAATGATGAATCGTCGCAATCATTAAAGGCTAATTCTTCAATTCAATTCACACAACTCTGCAAAGAACTATCTATGAAAGAAATGCTCACAACGCACTATGTAATTCTATGCAACTTGTTCCGAAACCACATGGTGTTGGGTTGTGTTATATTCTTTCCATGACTAACCTACATAGTGAACCGGGGGGTTAGAGGGGGGGCGGAGGCCCCCCTTCGTTGCGCCGATTGCGCAGCGGGGGGGTCATAGGGGGGGCAGTAGCCCCCCCTGTCCGGGGATTTGAGGGGGGTGGGTAGCCCCCCTCTACGGGATTCGGGACAACGCCCCAAGAAAAAAAAAATTGGACCCTATATTAGGTTGGGCAAACCTACCTATGGTTTTTGGTCCATGGTTTTGGATGCGATGGTTTTCGGTCCATGGTATTGGATGCTTCGGCATGTATAAATATGTATTGTAACATTGAAAGGAACATAATGAAAAATCAAGCTGGTAGTCCCGATTTTGGGATCCAGGGGAAAAGCTATGTGCATATGTGTTTTTATGTGTTATGCTCTCGCATTGTTTATTTTTCTGTGGTTTAGAATTCGTATGCAGGTAATTTCTGTACGGGGTTAAAACCTACACATTCTACAACGAATTTACAATGAACTTGTAACTACAGTCTACAACAAATTTGTAACTACCGTCTCATGATCAGACGAACGATATCAGCTTTAACAGAGGATTCGTTGCCATTTCTAACAGCGAATCCACTGTCTCTCCACCTCTGGACAAACTATCAAAGTTGTATTGGAAAAGAGTGACGAGGACGAGAAAGGAGATAATGTAAATCAAGGAGGAATCCCCAATTTTTTATTTTACCTGAGCATTGAAATTCTATCTTATTTCGCTCTGAAAGGTCCTTCAATTTTGATTGTAGAAAAAAGTGTTGAGGCTGCCATGTGCAGTGATTACTGTCAACCATTAAGATGACCAGTCATTTTGAGTTTTGCTCTAAGTAAAATGGAGAAAAAATAGTAAATAACTCGACAGGGTCAGATTTGTTTTTTGAAACCTATATAAGATATAGTAATTTCAGATAAGCACAAGGTAATACATTTAATTTCTCAGCATGTCTGTTTTGCAGGAAACAAGTTGGACATGAGACAACACTTTCTCAAGAGTTCTTTGATTAGGGCAAGTTTGATCTCCACTCATACATTCAGAGAAGAATTGAAATTCACTATCCCAGCCGAGCTTCTAAAAGTTCTACTAATGAGGCAGTGAGAGACTCTAAGATTAAAGAGTCCCAGTCAGCAAATCAGAAGCCAATTGATTTTATGGACTCCAAAAACTGTGTTACAAACAAAAAGGAAGTATATATGGCCAAAATAATGTTGTCTTTTTCATGAATGCGAAACAAATTGATGGTTTGAGCCAAAATATGAACACTGGTCTGGAGTATGCAGATGGACATATTTGTAAATAGAAACAAGGTACAGAGGCTAGCCAACCTCCCACAGACAACCAAGTTACTGTTCTTGGTGAAAATTTGCATGCTACTTTGGAAAGTAGAGTTACAAACGAAAAGAAAGTCGGATATGACTAGAATAATGTTGTCTTGCCAATAAACACAATTCAACATCAGATGAAGAATATGGAAGCTAAGGAGGTCCAAAAAAGTAGCAACATCTTTCTGCCAATTACTCACACTCTTATTGAAACTAACAATTTGAGCCAAAATATGAACACTGGTCGGGAGACGAATTGGTTCTTGTTCTGCGTTTGGGCATGAATATTGACAAATTGGTTATGGTACTGGTCTTGGGCAGGAATATTTTCAAACTGGCTCTGGGGATTTATATTCTCAGAAAGGTTCTGGTTCTAATCATGATCATTAACAAATTGTTTCTGGTTTTGGGAATGATTATTGACAAATTGGTTTTCATTTTGGGCATGAATATTTTCAAACTGGCTTTGGGGTTGTATATTCCCAACATGGTTCTCATTTTGATCATGATTATTAACAAATTGGTTCTGATTTTGGGAATTAATATTTACAAATTAGTTCTGGTTCTGGGCATAAAATACTTTAAGCATGCTCTGGGGATCCAATATCTCAGCAAGGTGCTGGTTGGTGAAATAAAAACTCGAACAACTTTTGGATCAGGAAATTGGCATGAGAATTCATCTTGCTGGCTGGTGTTTCCCTCGACCATGCTGTTGTTTTGCACATGTTCGACATAACCCACATCAAACCCCATATTAAGGTTTTGCCCTAAACTTTGAGCAGAATTAGCTGTGGTCCTTCCAATTTGTGTTGTTGTCTCACTCCCTCGGTGCCCAGAAGGATCTTGACTCTGTAAGTGGTTCCCAACATGATTGCTATACTCAGCCTCCTGTCTTCTTCGGTTAACCCCACTGGACCGATCAGAAAGGTCTCCACTCCCATTCAAGGATTGGTACTCTGCGAACTCACCAATACCATTGTTGTCAAATTGAACTTGCTGCTGCTTTTCTGTGAAACTTTGGCCATGATTGCTCTGCAATTGGTTGTGAGATTGTCCATCAAAATTGTGGAGTTTAAAACCCTGGTGTCTCCCATTGTGTGGATGGAAATTGTGGAGTGACATTCATGGTGATGATAACTTGGGACACTCAGAGGGTTTGAATCCATTCATTTTTGCTGCCGCAATGCTCGGTTGTGCTTGATTCAATAACCAGTCTATAGTTTTTGCTTTTCTTTTGAAGCCCAACAAACTGATGAGCTTTAACAGAGGATTCGTTGCCATTTCTAATAACCAATCTGCAATCTCTTCACCTCTAGACAAACTACCAAAGTTGTATTGGAAAAGAGTGACGAGGACGAGAAAGGAGATAATGTAAATCAAGGAGGAATGCCCAATTTGGGATTTTACCTGAGCACTGAAATTCTATCTTATTTCGCTCTGGAAGGTCCTTCAATTTTGATTGCAAAACAAAGTGTTGAGGTTGTCATGTGCAGGGATTACTAACAACCATTAAGATGACCAGTCATGTTGAGTTTTGCTCTAAGTAAAATAGAGAAAAAATAGTAAATAACTCGACAGGGTCAGATTTGTTTTTTGAAACCTATATAAGATATAGTAATTTCAGATAAGCATAAGGTAATACATTTAATTTCTCAACATGTATGTTTTGTAGGAAAAAAGTTGGACATGAGACAACACTTTCTCAAGAGTTCTTTGATGAGGGCAAGTCTGATCTCTGGTCATACATCCAGAGAAGAATTGAAATTCACTATCCCAGCCGAGCTTCTAAAAGTTCTTCTAATGAGGCAGTGAGAGACTCTAAGATTAAAGAGTCCCAGTGAGCAAATCAGAACCCAGTTGATGTTATTGACTTTGAAAACTGTTGTTACAAATAAAAAGCAAGTATATATGGCCAGAATAATGTTTTTTTTTCATGAATGCGAAACAAACTAATGGTTTGTGCCAAAATATGAACACTGGTATGGAGTATGTAGATGGGCAGATTTATAAAAGGAAATGAGTTACAAAGGCTAGCCAGCTTCCCACAGACAACCAAGTTACTGTTCTTGGTGAAAATTTGCATGCTACTTTGGAAAGTAGAGTTACAAACGAAAAGCCAGTCGGATATGACTAGAATAATGTTGTCTTGCCAATAAACACAGTTCAACATCAGATGAAGAATATGGAAGCTAAGGAGGTCCAGAAAGATAGCAACATCTTTCTGCCAATTACTCGCACTCTTATTGAAACTGACGTTTGAGCCAAAATCTGAACACTATTCTGGAGATCGCATATGGACATAATCATAAAAGAAAAGCAGGGATCGTAAAGGAATCACTGGCAATGGTCTTCTTGCATACATCCAACAATCCTCTGTATTGGCTCTGACTACCTTCTTGAATGTTCTGTGCATCTATACCAAGTCGTGTGCGTGCATAGTCCAAATGATATAAAAAAAGAGATGTGGTTGCACCAGCAGCACTGCCAGAAGCTATATAACCTGCAAGCCATGCAAGCCACTTCATGTAGCCATCTTTCTCCTTTGAGTACCCAAGAAAAGTCTGGAAGTAGTCCTTAAATGCAAAATTAAAAGCCTGGTGGGAAAGTAGCGAATCACATTAACTCCGTTGCCTCTCGAGAAAGATAGAGGACCCTCCTCACACATTACTTGGGCAAAGCAATGCCCAATCCTACTATGGGGGTAGGCAAGGCGACCCCTCTTGAGCAATTCACCCTGGTAGTGCATCAACAACTTTACTCTTTCAGTAGGTGGTGCAACTATCTTTGACACCACAGTTGCCAGGCCTCCCATCAAGAAGCCTGCTGCAAATCTTTCTAAGGGCAAAGATTAATGTGACCCTAAGGGCCCATTACCATCTATGTTCTCCTCCTTCTTCATGAGAGAGATTAAGGGCCTGCATTCTACAACAAATTTGTAATTACAGTCTACAACGAATTTGTAGCTACCGTTTCATGATCGGACGATTGTGCCATTTTGAATCATCTAACACATAATCGTGGGGTTCACAATGATGACAGGTGGGTAAGAAGGGGAATTGATTTCAAAGGGAAACACCTTATGGCGTAATTAGGACTAAGAGGACACCGTGACACTCCATTATTTTGAAATTCATCATCACGCTCTTCATCACTGCTACTCTCATAGTCCTTAGAATTAGGACTAAGTGGACACCATGACACTCCATTCTTTTGAAATTCGTCATCACGCTCTTCATCACTGTTGCTCTCATAATCCTTAGAATTAGGACTAAGTGGACACCATGACACTCCATTCTTTTGAAATTCGTCATCACGCTCTTCATCACTACTGCTCTCATAGTCCTTAGAATTAGGACTAAGTGGACACCATGACACTCCATTCTTTTGAAATTCATCATCACGCTCTTTATCACTGCTACTCTCATAGTCCTTAGAATTAGGACTAAGTGGACACCGTGACACTCCATTCTTTTGAAATTTGTCATCATGCTCTTCATCACTGCTGGTCTCATAGTCCATTGGATTAGGACTAAGAGGACACCGTGACACTCCATTCTTTTGAAATTTTTCATCACACTCTTCATCACTGCTGCTCTCATAGTCCTTAGAATTAGGACTAAGAGGACACCATGACACTCCATTCTTTTGAAATTCATCATCATGCTCTTCATAACTGCTGCTCTCATAGTCCTTAGAATTAGGACTAAGTGGACACCGTGACACTCCATTATTTTGAAATTCGTAATCATGCTCTTCATCATTGCTGCTCCCATAGTCCTTAGAATTAGGACTAAGTGGACACCATGACACTCCATTCTTTTGAACTTCCTCATCATGCTCTTCATTACTGTTGCTCTCATAGTCCTTAGAATTAGGACTAAGTGGACACCGTGGCACTCCATTCTTTTGAAATTCATCATCATGCTTTTCATCACTGCCGCTCTCATAGTCCATATGATTAGGACTAAGTGGACATCGTGACACTCCATTCTTTGAAATTCATCATCATGCTCTTCATCACTGCTGCTTTCATAGTCCTTAGAATTAGGACTAAGTGGAATTCGTGACTCTTTATTTATTTGAAATTCTCCATCCCCTCTTTCATCAGTGTTGCTCTCATAGTCCTTAGGATTAGACTAAGTGGAAGAATTGAGTTTCTATTCATAGTGGAAGAATTTCCATTATATTCATCAATATAAATAGAGTTGTTATGTGATGAAGATGTTGAAACTTCACTATCAGGAGAATCCATCCCTTTCAAATAGAAGAGGTTGAATGATATAAATGCAGACTCTCTTAAAGATATTATGTAGCTTAGAGAATGAAATTTTCCCTCGAAAAAGTTTTGCCAAAAAATTTTCCTCCAAAAATTTTGTTTCATGTATTCCCTTCAATATTTTATTCTACAATTTATTGACAAATATTAACTATATTTTTTTATGAAATAAATCTTTAAATTAAAATTGTAAACTAAAACTTGTATCTAGATTATTTTAATAGTTAAACTATATAATGTTTACTAAACAATTGAATGTTTTTTTAATTTTTATAATACATTCTAGAAGAAATTAATCCCACATTCACCGCGTTGTAAAACGATTCCATAATATTTACTTTATTATAGTTTCTTATATCGCCATAAAAAAATTAACATGTTATTTTTTTTAAAACAAATTAATCCCACATTAACCGTACGATAAAACATCTCTGTAATTTCACCTATATAATAAATTCCATTATCACTATTACTCACATCACATCAAGGTTATCTCCGTAATTTCACCTATATAATAAGTTCCATTATCACAATTACTCACATCACATCAAGGTGGTTTTTCGAGGTTCGTTGAAAGACTTGGAGCGAATTTGTGGAGCAGCTACATTGCTATCAACAACATATTCAATCGAGAATTTTCGCAATTGAAAGGTTAGTTAATTTTTTCTTGCAAATTTTAATATTAAATAAGTTTAATAAAGTTTGTTTGTTTTTTTTTTTTGAATTAAAACTTTTCGCTGGCCAAATTTACCCACTACGTCCGTTGTGGCATGGTGGGCCTGGTAAAGCTCACAACGGCCAAACGGGCTCGGTAATGCTCACGGTGGCCAAACGAGCCCGATAATGCTCACGGCGGCCAAACGGGCCCAATAATGCTCACGGCAGCCAAACGAGCCCGGTAATGCTCACGACGGCTAAATAGACCCGTAGGTTAGGGGTGATGGGGATGACTGACGTGCTCGCTTGTGGGGTGGCAGGGCGATTTTCAGGGTTGCCTTGCCACCTTGCAGGGGGGTTGGCGCGAGTGGGGGTGTTGTAGTAGCGCCCCCCGTGCCACCCTAGTGGTCCGCCTGCCCACGGGGTGGGGGGGCGCCGCAACCCTCCCCCCGCGCCACCTTGGCAGCCTGCCTTCCCACAGGGTGATGGGGCAACACAATAGTTGCCCTGCCATCCCGCGGGCGGGCGGCCGCCAGGGGGCACAGGGGAGCTGCAACAGCTCCCCCGCACCACCCGGCGCCCATGGGGTGGCAGGCGCCGGGGGAGGGGGTGCTACGACAACCTCCCCTCCCACCACCTTGACGGCCCGGCGCCTGCTCGGGCCGACGTGCCGCCGAGGTGGCCAGAGGGGGTGGGGGTTGTCGCAGCCTCCCCTCGTGCCACCCTGGTGAGCCCTGCCGGGGGGGGGCTAAGGCAGCCCCTCCCCCGCGCCACCCCGATGCCCTGTTCACCCGTGGGGTGGCGGGGGCGGGCGGACCACTGGGGTGGCAGAGGCCGAGGATGGGCGGAGGGCAGTGGTTGGGCCGCTATGGTGGGCTAGGGGGTCGAACCCAATAGCTGGCTCGGTTGGCCAGCCGATTTTCATGGGGCAGCGATAGGACGATGTGTTTTTTAATTTTTTTCTTTTCGAAATTGTTATGATTTATAAAATTAATTATCATTTATCGTTTTCGTTGTTAATTTAAGTTAATATGTTTTCGTCATTTACTAATTTATGTGTTTTTTCAGGAAAATAGCATCAAAGAAGATTTATGTGAATCTTTCTGGACCAAAGACTCTTAAAAGTGGATCTTCAAAAAACATTGGTGAACGAACCCCACCTGAGTTGATGGCTACAAATCTTTCAAGTGCCTCAAATGATAAGAAGATGATTTCATACTAGAAGAAATCAAAAGAAGTGAAACTTCCATAAAAAATCTAGTATGTGAAAGAAAGAGAAAGCCAAAATGTGCAGATATATCTATATATTGATATACCTAATGATAATAGAATTTATGACATGATGGGAAGAGTCATAAACATGTGTTCGGTACCAGACAATGAAGTTGTTTACATACTTACAAAACCGCCCAAGTCAGATGAAATGATTAAATAGAAGTTATCATATTCGTTGTATGACGCGAGAGAAGTATCTACAAAGTTGTGTAAACAAATCGTAAATGAGATGAAACAAAATATCGTAAGTATTGTTATTTATATTTGTGTTTTGCGTTCTTGTAACTATCTCACTATATTTTTTAACTTTGTTTTTATTGACATATGATATTTTGTTTGGCAAAATTTTGTTGAAAGTTGTTTAATTAGGTTGGGAGGCATTCATTTCATAGAGCATGATATTATGAAAGTTGTTAGCAATTTCTGCTCAGTGTCATAAAAAGATATGGCAAACAAGAAAAATTTAGTAATTCATGATGCTACAAAACTACATCCAAGGGATAAAAAAAAAAGCCTCTAGTGGATAAATCTAGCAAGGGTAGACAAGTTACTTTTGAAGACGAGGAAGTTGAAACCGACAGTGAAGAATATGTTATCATTACTGAAGATGACATTGGAACTGAGAAGAGCCGTAAAAGACCAAAAGTAACAATGCCCAAGAATAAATCTGTTACAGTTAATGATGAGAACGTTATGAAGAAGAAATGTAAAGTTGAACATTTTGAAGTAGTCATTACCAATAGTCAAGAACCTAGTGAAACTTCAAAAGAAAGTAGAGAAATCATTATACCCGGAGCTGATTTAGATGATGGCATTATCAAAACAAAACAAAATGCCATTCGACAGAACTTGAGAAAGAGAAACTTAATTAAGGGTGGTCATACATTTCAGCTTAATGTCTGACAAATCTATAAGGCAAGTGCAGGACAATGTCAATATCAAATTAGAAAGTCGCATCATCTGCATGTTCACAACTTGAAGACATTGATGAGGTACAATCCATATGCTCATGTGGTTAATTATGTGATTCTTGTTGATCCAGTTCAAGTTCCCAACAAAGAAGCGTTTGATAAGTCAAAATGTTTCGAATACAATTATTATGTGCTTGGGGGGAACCATTCTGTAGAAGCTCAAAGACAACTGATGGAGGAATATCCCAATAACCCATGTTTTGAAACAATGAAATATATCATTTATGTTGGTTTATCGAATACAGAAGCAAAGTTAGTGGCATGGGATCATAATTTAGATAATAAATATAGGATGTCTACAACTTTCATCCAAAGGGTTAGATTTATTCATAGTGTATTTGAAGAAAAATGTGGTGGGGTTAGGATAAATGTTACTGTAGATTTCCGAAAGGAATGTTGTATGGAAATAGGCTATCCAATTAAAGAGAAAATCAATTCAAAAGGTGGCAAAGGCGGCGAATTTAGTGAATTATTCAGAGGTGTTGATAACATTTTCCAGTTGGCATTTAGAACTAGAGAGATATGGGAGTTGAATAATGAGATTTTTAGCATGTGGGCGAACATTGACATTAAAAACCAGAAGGTCAAAAAGTCTAAGCCATTGATATGTAGCAACAGTAAATCAGGTCCTGAAATGAAGTAGCTTCCAGAAGACATGACTATCACACCTTGGAGAGCATTGCAAGGAGTGAAGGATGAAGAAATTGTCAAAACAATATTATCTCATGTGAGGTCAGGGGAATTATCATTGGAGGAAATGTCTGAGGAATTTCAAAAGTAAGTTTGTTGAATTATTTTTATTTCTTTCTAAATTGAGAATTTGCTTTTAAATATAACATATTGTTCTTGGTAGTCTTTGTTATACATATCATTATATTAACTTTTTTACTTTATCTATGCAGTGACAAAGTTTACATGAAAATTCAAGAACAAATGGTTAAATTGTTGAATAAAGATAGTTGGGATGATGTTGTACACAACTATCCAGATTCAAATTCTACATCAACATTATTTTTTTTTATCTTGCATTTAAAAATGTATGTTGATTTATACATTCATTTTTATTTATCTGTATACTATTTTTAATTTATACATACACATATATTTGTTTATTTTATAAAAGATTAAGAAGGATGATAATGGAGCACCAGATAGTTTCAGAACCTTTATTGAAAAAATAAAGATCGAAAGACTGAAGAAGCAACGTATTAAGAATGTTGAACTTGATCCAACTCTTACTCATTTCATTTGGAATGGGTTCGACACCATTCAATATCAAGTAATACAAGGAATCTGTGAAAACATTGCTAAACCCATACCTAAAATGGATTATGCCCTAGTTATTATAAATATTCCTTATGTTTTCAATATTCCAAACATTGACTATAATAGTGACCCTTATACTTATCAAGCTCTTAGTAAAGTACTTGCGAGATTTCTAGAAGTCACGTCATCACCATTATGGATATTTGTAACATTTCATTCAGACACACAATTGGCAATGTTATTGTCAAGCTTCAAGGGGAAAACAAATTCAAGGATGTAACTTACATGGTAAGACGTTTAAAATGCATATTTGATTAATGTTAAAAAATTCATTTATGTACAATTTAATTGAAATTTTACTATTTCATGTTACAAGCAAAAGTCAAATCTTCTTAACCATGAAGATCAACTATTTATAAATGATTGTGAGTTCATCCATATTGATAGTTGGGCAAAAGAAGATAGCTATATGTCTATGATATTTAATCAGGTAGATGGAAATAGTCATAGCCAAATATTGACTTATGATGTTGTTGTGAGAAAACTAACATATGAAGACAAAGAAGCAAAATGAGAGATAGTTAACATTTATAAAAAATCACAGTTATTGACTATAGACATATGTTCAAATGCAGGAGATTGGGTTTTGGATTTATTTTTTGGCTCAGGTAAGTTCTATTATATGGAATTGAATTTCAATATGCTATTTCTCAATTAATATGTCATTGTACTAATTTACTTCATCACTTCTTTTGTGCTTGATAATTAGGTACAACACTAGCATGTTGCCTTCAAAAAAGAAGAAATTGCATTGCAATTGAAAATATCCAATACAATGCAATTTCATTTAGCAAAGAATTAATGCTCTTCAATTTCTACCAAATGCAATGTAAGAAATTGGGTTGAAGAAAGGGGACTTTAGTGAATCACGTGTGGCAAAAAAGGCAAAGGAACCGCAACCACCATTACACGGAATGATTGGAAAGGCATACATTGGGAGATTCGTAGACATCAAAGATCCATTAGAAGAGGAAAATGAGCAAAATGAAGCAGAAAATATTGTGGAAGAAGACAATGATGAAACTGTAGAGGACGAAGAGTTTGGATTACGTGACATTGTTGATTAAATTTAAGTTATTCTTGGAAATCAAGCTCATTTTTTGTAACTATTAATTAGTTATACCTGTAATGTTTTGACTTTGACATTTTATGAGAAGAATATACACTCAATTAAGGTTGTTATGCGTTCAATATTTGTATTATGTGATTTTCACATTAATTTTTATGTTAATCATTATTTTTTGAAAAAAAATGATTATTATTATTATTTTGACATGAAATTAATTAAAAAAACTATTATTTAAACATTTTTAGTTAAAAATTTCCTATAAAAATTTTGATTTTGACATATCATTTCTAGCAAAAAATTATCAAAACGTGTAGTTTTTTAGTTATATTTATGTTAAAAATGGTTATTTTTATGTCAATTGTTAAAAATTATTGTTTTTTAGATACAATTATTTCATGTGGCTTGAAAAATTAATTAACGATGTATAAATATGTAGAATATCGAAAATTCAAAATATCGACCTTCTTCTTTAAATATGCAAAACAATAAAAAACTCACTACAAAAAAAAAATTTAAAATAAAAACAAGAAGATATGAAAAAGAAGACCACTTCAAAAATTATTAAGTTTAGAAAATAATTATTTACATTTCATACATTAGAAAATTTAAAGTAAAAAAAGGTCTTCTAAAAAAAGGGCCTGGTGTAGAATTACCACTTTTTTAAATCAACATGAAAATCACGACCATTCTAAAATGCAATGTATATAAAAATTTTTATAATGCCAACAACTATGCTATAAAAAAAACATGTGTGTTCTACACCACCCCTTTTCAAAATTGGGTCTTTTTTTGCTATCTCTACGAAACGGGTAACAATATTAATTCCCATTTCAAAGTTTACATTGTTATTTGTTCAAGAGAAGAGAAGACAGTGACAACAATCCGATTGGCATGAATGGCATAATTATATTCTCTCCTTGGTGAAGAACAATGCCTCAAGTCCTTGTAATGCCAGAGACTAGAGATGGTTTTCTATGGATTCCCTTGATGGTAGGGTGAAGGATAGTGTCCTTGGATTCCTAGAGTGAGGACCTATGAAGCCTTTCTTGCTGTGATTTTGCAGTGGATTTTGGATTCAATAGAGTGGGTGGAACCACTATGTTTAGGGTGGAGATTTGCTTATCTGGATTCCATTTTGTGTTTTGGGTGGAGGTAGTAAGCCTTTGGATTCTTTGTATGTATTGATTGGCTGTCATTAGGCAGCTAGAGGGTGGAGGAAACTGGCCTCCGGATTCTCTGTGCTTCGTTTGAATGTTGGGTGGCTGGTGGGTGGAGGAAGGAGGTACTCTGGAGTCCCTGTTTCAACCGACAGTTGGTGTTTCAATCCCTTGAGCAAGCCCCTTGGTCTCTAGAATCTGGCTCGGGGGTGATAGTTGCGAGTGAGCTTTGTTGCATCTGTCTATGGTTGGGTGGAGAGTCCTTGTCCCAAACTCAGATGCCCAAAAGAGATAAGGTATAAGTGTCTTTTTTATACATGTTATTTCAATGAATGGATATCTCTTTTCTGTTTGAATGGTGGCAACATTAGCAGAGCAAAGCCTGTAATTATCCTAATTATATTTCACAGAAATCTAACTTGAAAAAAAAAGGGAGCCCTAGTTGAAGGCAATGATATATTTTTTATTGTTAAATTTAAGTTGCACTGAATGGCTTCAAATTTGCATACATTGCAGTGATAATTTAAAAAGAAAGAGACTTTGTTAAATAACTTTGAAAACTATGATTTTGCCCTAAATGCTTGAATGAAGGGAGAATCATCTATATAATATATCCATGTCTGCATCAATACCAGTGTTGTGGCCATTGAGTGTGTAAAGCAATGCAGGGCCCATAATGTTAATTTGAAAAGGGGTGAGATTATGTCAATGGGTCCTGTGTGCGTGTTTTTCCATGAAGCTATGTATATGGGGAGATTCACATTCATTTTGGCACTACATGCCTTGAGTTTGTGTAAAATGTAGATAGAGCAGGTAAGCACTATTAAGGGCAACATAATCTTAGTGGTTCGACCAAAACCCTTAGATTCATGGTCAAGTTGATGTTGTGGAGGCCCTGGGCATGACATATTTATGGAGGAAGAACTCATAATAAATATGCCAACCAGTTCTTATGTAATCAAGAGTTGCTCCAAAGCATATAAACACGTGCACACACACACACACATACACATATGTATACAATGGTGGATAACGCATCCCAGAGAGTTGTCCCAGAAGCCAAAAAGGCACACAAAAGAGGAACATCGAGATAATGAGGATGGGATAATGTGTCTCGATGGTCCTCTCTCAGCAAAAAAAGGAGCAATCACAAGGAGGGTCACTAGGGTGAAGGGACAGGGATGATGTGTCCTGGTGATCCCCACCCTAGAGGTACGAAAGGAGGATTAGTCACGAGAGGATCGCGACGGTTAGGTGCGGGGTGATGTGGCACCACCACCTCGTGGGCTAACCTGAAGCAAGGGAGTGTAGAGGGATGGCCCACTATGCCACATGTCCCAAAGACTTTCTCTCGGAGGTTCCATGCCAATGGTATATATTGGGCGCTGGATAGAAGAATTTCGGGGTGATAGAACAAGGATGATGTGTCCCAATGGTCCCCAACCCAGAGGTGTAAGAGGAGCAGAAAATGGGAGGCACAAGGATAAGGGTAGTGGGATGATTGTTGATTTTCCATGGTCCTGGTGTCTATGATAGAATCTTAAGTCATTGACTCTACCAAATCAAGAATCAAAATGAAGATACTTTGTACAACATAATACAAACAACACTGAATCTACTAGTGCAAAAAATATAGAAATTTTTTTACATAAATTTGTACAATAACCCAACTCTATTATATTAATCAATCTGAATAATGCAACAATCTAGGGCTCCTGTACTAGGAATAATGGCCCTCATACATCCACTGATATAAAGATACAAAACTAAGGCTTTGTGTTAGTCCATCAACAACCAATCTTCCCATACAAGACACACTAACCTTCTAGCGCTCCTCACAGATACCTTGGTCATACCTGTAGAAATTTGCCCAGTCCTTTGGCTCCCCATCTGCAACATCTACCTCTATTAATGCTCCAAGTCCATCTGGCCATTGAATCTCAGCTCAACAATTTGCTCTCTCGTTGATCATTTGTCCATCAATGCATCAACACTTTAAGACTCCTGTTGAGTTGTTCACAACTCCGTTTGTGAACAACTCACAACTTCCTATTGCTGCTTCTCAACTACTCAGGGACTTCAACCCATTATAGTCTTCATGCGTTGCTCCAATGATTACTCACATTGGATACAGAGGGTTACCACCTATCACTACTAGAAGTCCATCTCCAGAAATGAACACATTCTTTGAGGACTTCCTAACTTCTATTGTTGATGTCCTCCACACGAAAATCTAGGGCTACTCAAACTACTCTTAGATGATCAGACCCTTGAGCTCTTCTTTTGCCACTCTGGAAACCACATAAGTCCATGAATATGGTGCATACCGAGCTCCCACTTGGGCAATATCACGATGCCCTCCAACAGACCATAATTGCCCATTCCATTGTCCACACTTGGTCCACTCTCATGCTTCCCTCTAATGGACCACGAGTGACCAATCCTTGTCTTAGTATCTGCTCCTATTTAGGGCATCCAACCACAATGGTAACCCTTCCTCTAGGCTGCTAACAAACTTCTCCAAAATGTCTTCTTTTCGAAAACCCATCCAACTAGCATTCATCCATCATCAAGGAGTCATCTACAACATATTGTTTTTGCCTCTTTGCCTTGGTTTCTGTGCACCTACAAGTCTGGTTAGGGCACACAAAAACCCTAAACCAGTGCCCTAAACTTCTCCAATCAAGTTGTCCTTTAGTTGTTGGTTGCAAGGTATTGGAGGTGTTTTTGTAGGTCTTGGGCACCTCCACTAGGCTCCCTACAACAATCAACTCAGACCACAACTAATTTTCCCAAACCAACATTACAAACAATCCCAATACAATAGGACAATACCCATGTTTTCCCTCGCTACCCTTAGAGAAGACTGTGGCCTGGTTAGGAGGGCCTTTCTAGGCCTCTCCACCCTCTAAAATTCACCTCCTAAATACTGTTGTAGCAGTCCATCATTGTGGCCCTGTAAATAGAGATATGCATACCCAAAACATGCACAAAACAGTCCCAACTTATCTTTGTAACAACATCTTAGTTTTGCAAGAAGAATGCACCCAAAACTAGTGACAAAGCACACCAAATAGGTCTCCCAAGCCTCATACAATCTGCCTCAGGCTTGCGACATCCTCCACAAGGTAACTCGCACCAAATTTCAAAGATAACCTTCCATAGCTTGTGCTCCTACCCTTGCATCCTTCCTGCCCTAACTCGTTGTCCAAATCATAGCTCTCTTTGATGATTGACTTCACTTGAATTTGTCTCAAATGAGGTCTAACTCACCTATTTTTATACAAGTCTCTAGGGCAACATCTAGCCCATCAAAGGGCCACCTCATGTCAAGGCTGAGTTGGCTTATATAGACAATTTTCCCACACTTAACTTCAAAAAATCATATCTTCACTTAGACAACTTAGATTTCGATGCATTCGATTCGTCTTGACGTCCTTTATCATCTCCATCCATCACATGTCCAAATATCCACATGGATTCACACCCATATGCTTAGGTGTAAATCCCATAGGCTTGGATTCTAAGCCCACAATCCATACTTGTGTTCCAACTCCTCACAACCCTTAAGCCTAGGGTTTGGAGTACCTCCCAAGCTACAAATCTCAACACACCCTCTTAGCGAGAGAGGTACTTCCAACACTAAGAAGTCTCGATCATCATTATCTATGGTGACACTAGCCCATCTGATGTCCATCACTACAACATACTTTGTAGAACGAACCTTGCAATCTTGGTAGTGCCTCTGCCTCATCACATCTGAACCTGAAGATCAAAAACTCTCATAGGGTTACTCCCACTAAGGTTAGACTCCCTCCGAGCCTATAAGATCTGCACTGGCTAGGTCTTACAAGAACTCATCCTCCTGGATCAAATACCAATCATGCAAATCCCTCCAGTATTGGAGATGCAACTTCATGATATGATGAAGACTCTAGTCTACCAATCTGTAGTCCATCACATGAAGAAATCTTTATCATCCTGATCTCATCCATGACAAAGTGATCCTTGGGTTGTCCCATCCATCCATGACAAGTCATAGGAAGTCCACGATCAACAAATTTCCCTACAATGAACTTTTGTTCACTAGGCTCACCACCAATCTACCAGAACTCCCAACTAATACCAATACTAAGACAATCAAGACCGAATCTCCATGTATTCAGTTGGACCCTTTACTCCATGATCTAGACACCCACAACTCCCTTTGAGTTGCTTTGTTGTGTACACTTTGATTCACTGTCCCTTCAAAGTAGCTCAAACACGCTCTGATACCATGTTGATTTTCCACCATCCCGGTGTCTAGGATATAATATTAAATCATTGATACTACCAAACCAAGAATCACAACGAAGCTACTTTGCACATCAGAGTATAAACAATAGTAAATCTACTAGTGAACAAAATAGAGACAACTTTTTACACAATTTTGAACAATAACCCAAATGTGTTATATTAACCAATCTTAATAATAGAATAGTCTAGGGCTCATGTACCAGGGATAATGACTCTAATACATCCACTGATACAAAGATACAAAATTGGGGCTTGGTGTCAGTCCATCAACCACCAATCTGCCCACACGAGATACATTGATCATCTAGCTGATGTAGATCTCCTCACATTTGCATTGGTCATACCCTGTACACATATGTCCAATCTTTCAACTCCCCATCTACAACATCTGCCTCTATCAATGCTCCAAGTCCATCTGGTCACTGAATTTTGGCTCAACAATATTCTCTCTCGTTGATCATTCGTCCATCAACGCATCAACACATCGAGACTCCTGTTGAGTTTTTCATAACTCTGTTTGAGATAAACCCACAACTACCCATTGCTACTCCTTAGCTACTCAGGGACTTATCCCACTATAGTCTTCTTGCACTGCTCCAATGAAGACTAACATTGGGAAGGATGACTACCACCAATCACTGCTATAATTCCTTCTCCAACAATGAACACGGGCTAAGAGGATTGCCCAACTTCTGTTGTATATGCCCTTCTCCACACACAAATTTAGGGCTACTCAAATTGCTCCTAGCTGATCAGACCCTTTATCTCTTCTTTTACTATTCTAGAAACCACCTAAGTCCATGAAGATGGTGCACACTAGGATCCAACTTGGGCACTATCATGCTTCCCTCCAACATACCATAAATTCCCAGTCCATTGTCAACACTTGGTCCACTTTCATGATTCCCTCCAACAGATCACGAATGACCAATCCTTGTTGTAGCATTTGCACCTGGTTAGTGCATCCAACCACTTTGGTAACCCTTCCCCTTGGATGCTAATAAACTTCTCCAAATTTTCCTCTTCTAGAACAACCATCTAACTAGCATTCATCCATCATCAAGGAGTCATCTACAACATATTGTTGCTGCCTCCTTGCCTTAGGTTTTTTTCACCTATGAGTCTGGTTAGGGCACCCAACAACCCTAAACCAATGCCATGAACTTCTCCAATCATGTTGTTTCCTTTATTTGTTGGTTGTAAGGTATCGAAGGTGTTGTTGTAAGCCTTAGGAACCTCCACAAGGCTCCCTACAACACTCAGCTCAGACCACAACTAATCTGCCCACACCAACACTGCAAACAAGCCTAATATAATAGGAGCATACCTTTGTTTTCCCTCGCTTCCCTTAGAGAATACTACAACCTGGTTAGGAGGACCTCTCTAGGCCTCCCAACCCTTTAAACTTCAACTCCCAACTATTTTTGTAGTATTCCATCATCGCAGCCCTGTAAACATGCACAAAACAGTCCCAACTTACCTCTGTGAGAATGACTTAGGTCTACAAGAAGAACACACCCAAAATTAGTGACAAAGCACAACAAACAAGTCTCCTAAGCCTCATACAATCTGTCTCATACCTGTGACATCTTCCACAAGGTCAATCACACCAAATTTCAGCTATAACCTTCCATAACTTGTGCTCCTACCCTTGCATCTTTGTTGCCCTAACTCATTGTCCAAATCATATATCTCTTTGATGATTAACTTCACTTGAATTTGTCTCAAATGAGGTCTAACTCACCTCTTTTTATACAAGTCTCTTGGGAAATGTATATCCCATCAAAGGGCCACCTCATGTCAAGGTTGAGTTGACTTCTCTATAAAATATTCCCAGGTTTAACTTCAAAAATTCATATCTTCACATAAACAAGTTAGATTTCGATGGATCTGGTTCATTACGGTGTCCTCTATCATCTCCATCCATCACATGTCCAAATATCCACATGGATTGACACCCACATGCTCGGGTGCGAATCCCATAAGCTTGGGTTCTAAGCCCACAAGCCATACTTGAGTGCCAACTCCTCCACAACCCTCAAACCTAGGGTTTGGAGTGCCTCCCAAGCTACAAATATCAACAATCCCTCTTAGCAAGAAAGGTACTTCCAACACTAGGAAGTCTCCATCATCACCATCATCTCCAATGCCACTATCCCATCTGACGTCCATCACTGCAACATACTATGTAAAATGAACCCTACAATCTTGGTAGTGCCTCTGCCTCATCATATATGAACCTAAAGATCCCAAATCTTCATAAGGTTGCTCCCTCTAATGCTAGACTCCCTCTAAGCCTACACGATCTCTAGTGGATCAGTCCTGCAAACACTCATCCTCCTGGATTAAATACCACTTGTGTGAATCCCTCCAATCTCGGATAAGCAACATCACGATCTGATGAAGATACTAGTCTGCCAATTTGTAGTCCATCACATGAAGCAATCTTGATCATATTGATCTCATCCGTGCCAAAGCAATGCTCGAGTTGTCCCAAACATCCATGACAAGTCATAACAAGTCCACGATCAACAACTTTCCCTACAAAAAAATTATTTTTAACTAGGCTCACCACAAATCCACTATAACTCCCAACCAATCTTGTAGAAATTTTGAATAATTTAACACATATTCAATGGAGATTATCCTGATCATGTACTATTGCGGAAAACATACACAATACATAAGCTCCTCTACGTTGATCATCAATATAGCAGCATCAATAACAATAAAACATCAAGAGCATTCACACATTAACACAGTATGTATCCCGGGGAAAGCATCTCGCTAAAAACCCCAACTATCTGTATATTAATGATTGAGTCATGTAACATTACACAGCATAATACTTCTCACAAGTATCTCCACCTCTGTTACACACAATACAGCTCAGATCTGATCTCCAAATCTCTTCCACTGCTTGCCTGCCTCTACTGCGCAATCCTGCAAGAGAATACTGATGAAATGAATGAAGCAAACTCGTATTTCCTTGGATATACCACGCAATCCTCATTGGCAAACTCAATCCCTCTGATTGTGCAAATAATCATGCACAGCTATAGTCACAACTGATAGCAATCTGATCCTCTAACACCTGTCCCTGCTGAACTGAACATGCACTGACATGCAACTGAGTTAACTGATGTATTCATTAGTTGTATTATGAGTTAATAACTTGTGAATTATTTAATAACTAATTCACCCAACTCATCTCTAGTCTATTTGCCAGTTAGACTAAATACAACCAGTTTAACAAAGCTAAACTGAACACAACTCCATCAACTGCACCTCCAGTCCACTAAACTCAACTCACTTGAGTTCTAACTGAAGTCCTGCATGCAAATATTAGTCATCCCATAGGTAACCACGTATTTCCTTCTGGGATCTGCATGTACCACATCCGTAGCTCATCCTGAAGTGCTCCAAGAGAATAAGACAAAGTTTATAGTCTAAATATTATTATGAGCTAATAATATTTGACTGTTCTATATTTAGACTGAGCATTCACTCCACTGTGATCTAAAAATAGAAGTCCATCTATTTTTCCCAACTTGATCAATCATCCATAAACAACAACCTGCAATCCATGACATGATCCATATGTCTAAAACTAGACATAGTCTAAAGTGACTGCGCCAAAATAGCCTGCGGGCCCACTTAGTGAAGGCGACTCTTTTCACTAAGCTCCATCATCTTGTTGCAATCTCAACAAATCTTGCTACCAAGCAAGTCAAGACCACATCTCCATGTCTTCAACTGAACCCTCTGATCCATGATCTAGACACCCATAACTTCCTTTGAGTTACTTTGTTGTGCACACTCTGATTCACTATCCCTTAAAAGTAACTCAGACATGCTTTGATACCATGTTTATTTTCCACAATCTTGGTGTATAGGATAGAATCTTAAATCACCAATGCTACCAACCCAAAAATTAGAATGAAGCTACTTTGCATAGAGGAATATAAACAATAGTAAATCTATTAGTGCAAAAAATATAGATAAACTTTTACACAATTTGTACAATAACCTGACTTCATTATATTAATCAATCTTAATAATACAATAGTCTAGGGCTCCTATACGAGGGATAATGGCCCTCATACATGTTGTTATCACTCATTGCAAAATTGTTCGGATGGTGCCAAATCATGTCAAAATAATGAAAAATAGAAGAGAAGCTTGCAGTCATCATCTAAGTCACAAAAGGACTCAAAGCCTAAATAGGACCCTCTCCATCGAAAAATGATCTGAACAAGCTTTTCAACGATATGTGGAAATCCAACAATGGACTCAAATCAAGAGATATGGTTTGCTGAAGTTCAAGGTTTGAAGCCTTAGGAAGGAATATCAGAGGTTTGATATATTGGAGATCACATATCAGATGTCTAGCGACATTGGATATCGACGATCACACATCAAAGAATCATGCATATCGATGATCGCATATTGACAATCACATATAAGAGGTCAAGTATCAGTGCATCGTAGCGTTGGAGCTCAGAGGAGATCAGAACATCAGAAATTTAAGGATTAGAACTTCTGAAAGTGAAAACCTTTAAAAGCTTACGATATTTTTGAAAGTTCCAATAGCATTAAAAACCACTGGGGAGCGTCAATAAGGATTAACAAAGGATTTCATCTTAAAATCACCGATGGACGGGCCCTTTTCTCTCTCCTCTAGCAGGACACATGGAATCATATGATTGGTTCTAATAAGATACACATGGCAGCATATGATTGGCTTCGATAAAGACACGTGGCAGCATATGATTGGTTCTGATAAAGTTGCAACGAAATCTAACGTGGAGGTATGACAGAACACATGGCAGGTAGTTTTGGCATTTTGAGGGGCCTAAGGGGGAAAATCTAGGTGACACATGTCACCACTCAAGAGGTGCCATGTTAGTGATGACATCATATCGGAGATTGCATATCGGAGGTTGAGGATTTCGGCACTTTATAACAGTTGGCGCTTGAAAAAGTTCCGGTAAGGGGGCTCCGATATTGGGGTTGGCACATGGTCGTAAGAAATCAACCAACCAAGGGCGTAGAGCAGTTAACAAAGGGCCAAGGGCATCAAAACTTGTTGTTTTCGTAATGTATTTTAAGAATAATTTTCCGATAAGGCAAAGCTCTGATATAGCACTATGGGAATATTACATTACATATTAGGCTCCGATAGTGTGACAGAGAGAGGTAAGATATGGGTGAGTTGGCAACTATGATTCGTGAACACCACCAAGGCCACCAAAGTTGATCGCTTCCGGCTCTAGAAAGTGGTAAGTTCAAGCAGTTAAGAGGAAAGCTATAGGCGAATCGACCAAGTAGCTAAAGAAGAGCATCATGGAAAAGACGTGGTTGGATCAGAGGCCATCACAGGAATGACAGGGAGATATTTTCCTCAACCATAATTCAATTTTCCTTATTTATTTTATTCTATGATTTATGCATTTTAAAGAAAGGAATCAAATCATTTGTAATGATTTGGGCAACATCCCTGCACATGCTGAGGTAGCTAGTCGATCAAACAGTTGGAGCTTCACTGAGATATTTTGTAATTTCATTCAAAGCTCCCCCTCTCCTTATAAAAATAGGGAAGAAACACTTAACAGAGGTTCCAGAATTCTGCATCCAAGAGGCCTGAATTTTGTGGTTCCACTTTGGTTCAATTTACTTGTTCATGAGGTCCTCGGGCTGATACAATTGATAAATGTGATGGACTGGTGATTTGGACTCCATCTTCAAGGATTACTGAAATTGTTTTGTTGATTCCAATCATAGAAATGCGCAATATGTTTCCCCTTTGTTTATCACTTCATGTATGTATTTCATCCTTTGAAATAGTGTAATGAAGCCACTGGTATCACTCTCCTTATGGTTGTATGTTTGCTTCTAAGTAGTAAAAAGTATGTGTGTTAACTACAAATTTACTTGTGTTATTTAATAGCTTACAGTACCTGTATGTGAACATATTTACTTATTGTTGTTTGGTGAAAAATGTATTCATGAGGCATAGCATTTGAAACCTTAATTTGCACTCCACTCTTTCTGCACTTTCATCTCCTCACTCTTCAATATTTCTATTGGATATTGTTGCTTAGGATTTTGTGTTCTGTCCAACCCTCTGCATCAATTCCCCTCCTTTCCTTCCTTTTGTTCATCTATATTACAACAACAATTTTAAGTTTCCTATTGTTGTGTGTAAGCCACCAGAACTAAGACATTTCTCTTTGAGATTAGCCATATTTACCCCCTGAGTATTTAGATCTATGTGTTTTCTTGAGTTTACCTTGATGAAGGACTATTGAACCAAGCCCCTGAATTATCCCTTTTCAAGCTACGTGACATATGGAGTGCGACATAAATCCCTACTGATAATCTTCAAAAGCTCTCCTCTCGGATGCCCTAGGCACTGACCCCTTTCTCTCAACTTGGGAGTTGTCTCTAGGAGGTTTCTACATCTTCTAAAGCGATTGTGTGAAAAGAGAGAAAAATCTACAACATCTTTCTAGTGTTCTTGTCGAGGAACAAATCAGAATAATTTTCCTTGGGTACGACAATTTTTACATTCCCTCTATTGGGTCAAGGGAAGTGTGGGTTGAAGATATCTCACCTTGGAGACTCCATTGTTTGAATCTTATTGTAAACACCTTGACGACTCCACTGTATATATCCTTATTTGGTCATCCTGGCTTTCAAGAGGCCTCATACTTTCTCTTATGATAAACATCGGAAAAATTCCCCTACATATGAACTTGAGATCACACATCTAAAGGGGTTTTCAAAATGGCCATTACTTCATTCATGGCCAACAAATTTTCCCCACTGTATTTTTCTTATGTTGCTGGTTATCCCCATCATGTCCCTTGAATTCATGAATGGTATACCTATTTGCCTAGATTCAATGGAAACACAAATAGAAGGCCAGACCAACACCTCAAGGATTTTCATGAATGCATTGAAGATGTGAAAATGAAATTGTTCATGTATTATTTAGATGAATATTACAGAGTTTGGTACAAAACAATACCTCATGGAAACATATCTTCCTTAAAGAGATTTCACATAGCATTTAATCTTTTTTTCAAAAGATTATATCCACCAAGTGCTCTGTTTGAATATTTTTGTGCACATTTTAATGTTGAAAATATTTCTAAGGTTAATGGAAGATGTTTTTGGGGATAAACTCCAAGAAAACATATACTTTCATCAAGAAGCATCACCCAACGATCAAGAAAGGGAAGAGGGAGACATTATCAAGTTGCAAATAGACCCTCAGAGATCTTATTCTACCGAATTTGATGATTCTCCTTCTTATGATTTGTATGAATTCGATGGGATGCTGAGCAATGTAGGAATACAATAGTCCCAGTCATGGGAAGCTACAAAAAAAGAGGAAGCTCACTAGGAGGTTAATAAAGAGGCTCCACTTTACGATCCACATCTTTCAAATGGAGAACAAGTTCAAGAAGCTTATATTAAAGTCGATATATATTCTCCGATCTGTGATTCGGATGATTCAGAGGAGGATGAGATTGTTGTAGACTTTCAAAGGGATCTACTTACAAATAAGTGGGGAGAAGATGACTAACAAAAACTTCTTCAAGAGGAGCCCAAATTTGAAGAGCCAAGCAGTTCCTGTGGCTGCCTGTTGCAGAAAGATTCCTCCCTGGAAACTATTTAAGAAAGGGAGACAACTATAAAATTTTCTCATTAGTTCCATGATCCAGTAGCTGACTACATGGCATCTTTCTTTAGCCTGCAACAATATACATCAATTCCGAGGTATGTGTCAAATTTTTGGTCTGAAGTTCTTATGGGGTGCATGCATATTTTAGTCACTGATTTTCAAGAACACAACCCAATTACAAGGTTCATGGAGGAGATTAAAAGAGTTGAACATCAACTATCGAGTTGGGGGCACATATCAAAATTTTTGTCTAAATATTTTATGTGTCACATCCCTGTTATAATTTTTGAATTTCTAGAGAATGGTGGCATAAGGTCCAATAATTTGATGTTGAGACAGTATCATTGGAAGGTTTACTTCACTTGGGTGAATTGAGCCTTGTACATAAGTAGGAGTTTTACGTAAATGCACTCACCAAGTGAGAATTTAATTTCCCATTTCTAGAAGTGATAATTCTACATTTTTGTATTATGAGGAAAGGACTCCTAGTAAATAAAGTTCCACAGAGGTTTTATAGTTTTATGGGTTCATTATATTTTTGACTCCATGCCAAATGGTGAAGCCTACTAGTCTACAGGTTCTCAGCACCTTGCTAGCAAGGCACTGTCCCCAATTGGAGCCAATGTTATCACTCACTACAAAATTGTTCGAATGGTGCCAAATGATGTCAAAAGAATGCAAATTATCAGAGAAGCTTACAATCATCATCCAAGCTATAGAAGGACTCAAAGCCTAAATTAGACCCTCTCCATTGGAAAGTTCTCTGGACAAGATTTCCAACAATATGTGGAAATCCAAAAATGGACTCTTGGATCAAAAGATATGGTCTGCTGAAGATCAAGGATTGAAGCCTTAGGAAGGAATATTAGAGGTCCAATATATCAGAGATCGCATATTGGAGGTCCATCGACATCGGAGATCGATGATCGCACATCGAAGAATCAAGCATATCGGGGATTGCATATCAAAGGTCAAGTATCAGCGCATCGCAACATCGAAGCTTGGAGGAGATGAGAACATCAACAATCGGAGGATCATAACTTCCGAAAGTGAAAACCTTAAAAAAGTTGCAATATTGTTAAAAGTTTTGATGGCATTAAAAACCGTTGCGGAATGTCGATGAGGATTAACAAAGGATTTCATCGCAAAACCAAAACTGGACATGCACTTTTCTCTCTCCTCTAGCAAGACACATGGTAGCATATGATTGGTTTCGATAAGCTACATGTGGTAGCATATGATTGGATCTGATAAAGACACTTGGAAGCATATGATTGGCTCTGATAAAGCTATAGTGGAATCTGACATGGCAGAATGACAGGAAACGTGGTAGACAATTTTTGCGTTTTGAGGGGCCTATGGGGGCAAATCTGGGTGACACATGTCACCACTCAAGAGGTGCCACGTGGAGTGATGACATCATATTGGAGATTGCATATCAAAGGTTGAGGATGTCGACACTTTATAACAGTTGACACTTGAAAAAGTTCTGACAAGGGGGCTCCGATATTGGGGTTTTCACATGGTCATAAGAGCTCAATGAACCAAGGGCGCAAAGCAGTTAACAAAGGGCCAAGAGCATCAAAACTCATTATTTTTGTAATATCTTTTAAGAATAAAGTCATGATAGGGCAAAGCTCTGATATAGCACTATGGTAATATTACAAGACATATTGGGCTCCGATAGTGTGATGCAGAGGTAAGAGGTGAATGAGTCAACAACTATGATTCTTGAACACCACTAATGCCACCATAGTTGATCACTCCCAGCTATAAAAAGTTGGAATTTTAAGTGGTTAAGAGGAAAGTGATAGGCGAATCGGCCAAGTAGCTGAAGAATAACATCATGGCAAAGACGTGGTTCAATCAAAGGCCATCACAGGAATGGCAGGGAGATATTTTCCTCAACCATCATTCAATTTTCCTTATTTCTTTTATTCTATAATTTATGCATTTTAAAGAAAGGAATCAAATGCTTTGTAATAATTTGGGTAGCAGGCCTTCACACGCTAAGATAACTAGTCGATCAAACAGTGGGAACTTCAATGAGATATTTTGTAATTGCTTTCAAAGCTCCCCCCCCCCCCCCTTATAAAAAGAGGGAAGAAACACTTAACAGAGGTTTCATAATTCTGCACCCAAGAGGCCTAAATTTTGTGGTTCCACTTTGGTTCAATTTACTTGTTCATGAGGTCCTTGGGCTGATACAATTGATAAATGTGATGGACTGGTGATTTGGACTCCATCTTCAAGGATTAATGAAACTATTTGTTGATTCCAATCATAGAAATGCACAATATGTTTCCCCTTTGTTTATAACTTCATGTATGTCTTTCCTCCTCTGAAATAGTGTAATGAAGCTGTTGGTATCACTCTTCTTATGGTTGTATGCTTAATGCTAAGTAGTAAAAAGTGTTAAAATTGGCAACTAGGGCCAAACTCCATGGGGGTCATATTATTTATGGCAGCAGATATTTTTATTGGATCCCTCTCATTGAGAGGTGTAGGATTGATCTAAAGATCATCTGATTCCGATAAGTATTCATGAAGTTATGAATTTATTTATGTTATGGATAAATTGTTAAGTCAGCCAGTAACTTATGTAGGCTCAGAAGCCCAACAGTTATGTCTATTCAACCTCTACATTTTAGTATAAATAGAAGAGGACTTCAAGTCATTTCTACACACACTTGGATCTCTTCCTCTCTCTATTTGTATTTGGGTTTTAGTAGGAGGAGAGATCCTAAGGGAAAGCCGAAAAGCTGGAAAAGTCAAAACTGCCAGAAAAGATGGAATAGCCGGAAAATCCAGAAAAGCTGGAAAAGCTGAAAAAGCTGGAAAAGCTAGAAAAGCCAGAAACGCTAGAAACGCTGGAAATGCCAGAAAATCTAGAAAAGCTGGAAAAGCCAGAAAAGCCGAAAAAGATGAAAAAGCCGGAACTGTCGAAAAAGCCGAAACTACCAGGAACTGCCGAAACGGCCGGAGCATCTGTCTTCGAAGGAAGGCAGCATGATGTATGAGATCATGGGCAGCATAATAAGCAACATGATGATATGAGCATGGGCAACATAATGATGCATGATGATCTGAGCATGGGCAACATAATGATGAATGATACATGAGCATGGGCAACTTGATGATGAATAAGACCATGGAAGATGCAGCATGATGAGTAGCATGAAGATGAGAGAAGCTTAGTCATCAAGGTTCAACACATGTGATAGTACAACAAGGTGTCAAACGGTAATGTGCAGCAAATAAATGAGATGTGGCACTATGATAGGTGAACGAGTCACCTTAGAGAATCAGTTGAAGCAATATGTCTTCAACTGATCTCATGCCGATATCAAAATTCAAAGTGATTGAATTCTATTGTAAATGTACTATCTCTCTCACTTTCTCTACTAGACTTTGAAGAACATAAAAGAAGAGTTGATCAAGGGTTTCCCCACATTGTGGGGTTTGTCCCTGGCTAGCACCACATCTTGTGTCCTCTTGTCTTGGCTTGTCTTCTGCAATTTATATTTATGTTCTATCTGCAGTTTACTTTATGTTGATATGATTGCTAATGTGGAAAAGAAATTGAAATAAATTGCTCTAGCATAGAACATACCCAAAACTTAACATGGTATCGGAGCTGAGGTGAAGACAATGCCCAAGCAAGAGTGAAAGAGCAATCACCAAAGACAATAGGGACAAGACAAAAGGATTAATGGGTTCCACATCTCTCTTCTAGGTTCACAAAGGGTGAAGTCAAAGCAAAGCATATTATCAAAATGGCGTAGCGGAAGTTTCTGATGGCCCATCTAAAGATCACTTCATTGGGAAGTTCAGATCTAAGGGTGGAAGGAAAGGCAGATGCCTTGGTTGCAATAAGTTCAGCCATTATGTGAAGGAGTGTCCAAATGGCAGAGACACATCCCTTGATGAAGATAACAATCATTCCAGGGAATGACTGGTAATGCAGGTCATCAAGGAAATGGTTGACTCTTCAAAGAAAGCAAGGAACCCCAAAATCACTTTTATGTACCTAATCGCAAGAAGAAATTCGTGTCCATCTCGAAAATGGAAGTCAAAGGTGGCACTCATCGATGGAAAGGTACGTGTTTGGAAATAGAATTTTCAAAGATGTTTTTGAGTTCAGGGTTGTATCAAATTTCAGGAAGTCCACTGGGGACCATGTCCATTGTCACGTAGCACCAAAGGTCTGTGAGTCAGATGGTGACAGGGATTCCTGAATTCAAAAGGAGCATGAAAGTACATGTCTGATATGTACCGAAGGAAAACTTTACAAGGGGACTATTCCCCTCATGTAGTAGGTCCACAGGTCTAGAACAACCCGAGGGGTCTGAGATTGATAATCAGGAATCTCGCATATGCAGGTGGAAGAAAGCCCTCTATAGCTTGAACCAAAAAACTCTGAGCATAGTATGAGAGGATCGATAGCTATCTGATAAAGCTAAGATTCACTAGGAGTGAAACGGATCCAAACCATCCGAAGGTTGTGGATGATAGACCTCTCATACCAGCACCTTATGAGGACGATCTACTTCTAACAGGTGTAGACCCTCTCATTTGCAAAAGTAAGAGGGAGTTGGATTCCAGATGTGGAATGGTGAATCGCAAGCCTATGACTACCTTGAGGATCTTAAATTTCTGAAGTTATATGGTAGTGACGTCGGACCAAATTTGGGAAATGCCTCTGAATCTCATAAACTCATTTGCATTGATGTTTTTGGTGAACTTCCGTTTGGACATATGTTTTGCAGTTAGCATGGTGAGCTCATATTTGGTTGAGACTCACTGGATTGGTGCCAAGAATCTTATGAGATGTCTTTAGGGCACAGTCTCTCGTGGATTGAGATACACTGCCAGAAATAAGAAACTGCATGATTATTCGCAGACTGACTGGGCAGGCAGTGTGGAGGATTACTAGAGCACTTCTCAATGTTGGTTCTCTTTGGATTCTGCTTCGATATCATGGATGAGCAGGAAGCAGAAATCGGTTGTTATGAGTACCATTGAGACCAGATACATAACTATGAGTATGACCTCGTATGAAGTTGCCTGGTTGTGGAAACTCTTCAGTGAGTACACAAGATGAATAACACTGTGATTCTTTGTGACAACTAGAAGTGGGATTTGATTATTGAGGAATCCTGTATTCAATGATTGCTCTAGTAGATAGACATTAGATATTGCCTTATCTAGGATATGGTAAGTCAATGAGTAAGGAGGCTCCATTGCACTGAGATGATGTACAATCGTTACACTTTGTCAGAGCCCCGACAAAAGATCAAATTTGTGATTTTCCTGAATGACTTGGAGTCGTCGAGAGACCCTTGTAAAAGGGTCCTGCATGTTGCATACATTGAGGTCTGGGAGCTCTGGGGGATTGCGGTTCTTACTAGAGCAACATATGACCACAGGGTGACTCGCCCTCCCCTGGTGGTGCGCACTGGGACAGGATGATTTGCTCTCCTGTGGACAAGATGATTCACTCTCTTGTGGGACAAGATGATTCACTCTCTTATGGGATAGGATGATTCGCTCTCCTATGGACATGATGATTCATTCTCTTGTGAGGTCTGGATGATGTGTTCTCCATGATGATTGTGTAGCAGGATGATTAATTCTCCTGTGAGGTTTGGATGATGTGTTCTCCATGAAAATTGTGTAGCAGGATGACTAGTTCTCCTGTGAGGTCTAGATGATGTGTCCTCCATGACGATTGTGTAGCAGGATGATTAATTCTCTTGTGAGGTCTGGATGATGTGTTCTCCAAGACGATTGTGTAGTAGGATGATTAGTTCTCTTGTGAGGTTTGGATGATGTGTTCTCCATGACGATTGTGTAGTAGGATGATTAGTTCTCCTGTGAGGCATGGATGATGTGTTCTCATGGCTATTGTGTAGCAGGATGATTAGTTCTCCTGTGAGGACAAGATTGATTAAGTTCTCCTATCGAGGCATCCTACCCATGTAGTCTAGGACTCATGGGAAGTACCTCTCATCTGATCAATGAGCAGGGAAATGAGGATAGGGACCAAGTAGTACTGAAGGACGCATCACTGTATCTATCGTACTCCCTATGCTGGGATGACCTTCATTGATCTAGGATCAATGATACTGGTCTGGGAGCAGTGGTCGGAGTTGTACCCACTATGACATTGACTTCGGGTTGGTTGAGGACTGGTCTGGGACCAATGGTACATACTTTGAGATTGACTTCGAGTCAGCGAAGTACTAGTTTGGGACCAGTGGTAGGAGTTGTACCTACTATGACACTGACTTTGGGTCAGTTGAGGTTTGGTCTGGGACCAGTGGTACACACTCTGAGACTGACTTCGGGTCAATGGAGAATGGTATGACACATTCTTGATTAATTCTTCTTCTTCATGGTTCAGTAGAGCTAAGTTGAGCAGAGCAGAGCAAACAGAGCAGAGCAGAGCCAACAGAGCAAAGCAGAGCCAACAGAGCTGAGCTGAACAAAGAAGAGCTAGTAGAGCCAACAGAGCTGAGCAGAGCCGAGCCAAGCCAACAGAGCAAAGCAGAGCTGAGAAAAGTAGAGCAAAGCCAACAGAGTTGAGCAGAGCTAGCGAAGCTGCGTAGAGCAGTGCAGGACACTGATGGCAGAGATAGTATAGTTGGACATATGGATCAGTGGATGGAGTTCTCCCTAGTTGAGAGGGAGAGTTAAAATTGGCAACTATGGCCAAACTCCCTGTGGGTCATATTATTTATGGCAACTAATATTTTTATTGGATCCCTCTCATTGAGAGGTGTAGGATTGATCTAAAGATCATCCGATTCCGATAAGTATTTATGAAGTTATGAATTTATTTATGTTATGGACAAATTGTTAAGTCGGCGAGCAACTTATGTAGGCTCAGAAGCCCAACAGTCATGTCTATTCAACCTCTATGCTTTAGTAGAAGAGGACTTCAAGTCATTTCCACACACACTTGGATCTCTTCCTCTGTCTACTTGTCTTTGGGTTTTATTAGGAAAAGCCGGAAAAGCCGGAAAAGCTGGAACTGCTGGAAAAGTCGGAAAATCCGGAACTGCCAGAAAATCCAAAATAGTCGGAAAAGATGGAACTATCGCAAAAGTCAGAAAATCCATAACTGCCAGAAAAGCCAGAACTGTCGGAAAAGCCGGAACAACAGGAAAATTTGGAAAAGTCAGAAATCCGAAAAAGCCGGAAACGCTAGAAAAGCCAGAAAAGCTGGAAATACTAGAAAATAAAGAAAATCCAGAAAAGTCGAAAAATCTAGAAAAGCCGGAAATGTCGGAACTGCCGGAAAAGACGAAATTGCCGGAAAAGCCAAAACTACCAAGAACTGCCGAAATAGTCAGAGCATCTATCTCCAAAGGAAGGCAACATGATGTATGAGATCATGGAGAACATAATAAGCAACATGATGATATGAGCATGGGCAACATGAGTTAGATGAACTATGTTAGGGTTTTGTGCATCATACCATAGTGATACAACACCAAAGGGCTAGGTGGCATGATAAGTTCATCATAAAGAAGAAATTTAAAGTGTGAGACTAAGCACTACTATATGAATCCAATTTCAAAGCCTTTAGAGGAAAGTTCCACATCAGATGGATTGGATCATATGAGATTGATACAATATATGATAATATAGCTACCAAGTTTCTTATTATTAATGAATAAAGAACTCTAACGGCCAATGGACATCGGCTTCACTTGTATCACTAGACCTTATTAAAAGAGGCCTTTTTTAGGAAGATCACTAATGGATGACCTAATAATGATTTCAAAATCATCTACAAAGGAGAAATATCTATAGGGTGACTCATTCTTCCATCTAAAAATACATAAAAAATTAAAAAAATAAAGAAAGAGAGAGAGAGAGAGAGAGAGAGAGAGAGAGAGAGAGAGAAGAAGAAGAAGAAGAATAACTCATGTATGAAAACCCTCAGGAATATAGTTGAGTGCATGTCAATTTGAAAACTAGTCTAGGCTAGTGCATGATATGTTAAAAGAATTTAAAAGAAGTAAATAAAAGAAAAAATAATAAAAATTAGAAGGTCACTTCATGGTTTCGTGATGGTTATGTCAGGATCCTTCTGCTTATACACCTATGATTTTATTTTTCATTGATTAAGTGACTTCTAAGATATGCAAGAGAGGACACTACTATTGTTGCAACTCTGTTGTTGTAACTCCATTACATAGTCCAGTTGTTGCAACTTTGAACCTCGTTGCTGCAACTCTGCTGATGAATACTTATTGTTGTAATTCCATTGTCATACTCCCATTACAACAACTCTGCTCAACAATATCTTGCAACTCAAAGATAAGACACAGTTGTTGCAACTCTGAAACTCCATTGTGGAAACTCTAGGACTACAACTCTAGTACCACAATTCCAATGGGTAGAATGAGTAATGACACTTCTTCCCATAACACCATGGTCAATTGATGTCATTATTGCAATTTCAATCGAATAGTGCTACAAATATGGGGCACTGCTACGACTTTCACGAAATCATGAATTTGAGTTGTTTATGGGGTGATGATGCCAATGCAATAGAAGTACAAGGCATAGCCACTTATGGTAAGTCAATAATTGTACATTTTACCAACTATTTGCATCATGGATGACATTGAATCACATAATTTGACTTGACCACTTGATTAAAATCGCTTGCATTGCTACTACCGCCACCAACAATGACATGATCCTTCCTTCCATAAATCCCCATTGTTGAACTATTCATTATGTTTGTAGAAATACTAGTTTGAATATTGAGGAGAAAGGAATCCATGAGAGGCTCTATTATCCACAAAAAACCTATAGAAGCTATATTTCTACAAGTGTATGATCATAATTTGGGTTATATTTCAACATGGGGGATGGATGGAATATGTCCAAAGGTTACATGGATATAATGATGAAGTAGCCGTGGATTTTTCTCTAAATTTCAAGGAAAACAAGTTAGTGGTAGCAAGCACAATTGTGGAGGTTACATAAGTTATTTTGGCTAAGATAATAGGGATACCATAGATAGGAGAAACATGGTATTGTTAGAGAATATCAAAGCCAAACATCATGGAAAATTTTCTTGAGCCTAGGTAAACCTTGGCCAAGAAAGGAACATGGTTTGATAAGAGGTCACTACCACACCCATGGGAGGACATAACCATGTTCGTGCAAAGGTATATTACTTGCAAGGGTGACCATGGAGTTGCGTACCTACAATATCTTCAATTGATGGACCATCTGAAACATGGAAGACTTATCAACATGTCATTATTTCTTCTAAAAAATCTACAAACCATAATGTTGTTAGTGCAAAAAATCAGGACGATTGAGTTATTCCTTTTCTAACCACAACCTTATAAAATTATTGGTGGAACGAGCCTTAAATTGAGAAGGCAGAGCATTTGAAGGAATTATCAGACCCTCCGTCTAAATCGTAGAAGCTACAACTTTGACAATAGGAGAAGTAGAGTTTGTAGCTCCACCATGGGATGACATTGATAGATTTGTAAAAGTTGCAACTACTGCCATTCCTATAGTTGCAACTTGGGAGTGTAATGTTACAACTCCCTTGTTCGTTGAATACCCCCTTGCACCTATCAAAGAAGAAATCCCATAAGGAAATTATTTGTCTCCACAAAAGGATGAGGGTAGTCATGATAGAAATGTGGAGATCATAGGCACAAACCCCCTACCAATTAATTAAGGAGAATGATGAAGATACCGAATTATGTGCCAATCCCCAAAAAAAGAGAATTTGGTGTAACCTTGTGGCTTCAACTCGACAAATACAACAAGAAACCCCTGCTTCAACACAAGAACCAATAGAGAAGTCTAAAGTAGAATTCCCTGCTAACACACAAGAACTAGTATGTGAGATGCAGATGACCAAAATGTTGTTAACCCTATAGTTGATGAGGAGTTGAGAACATAAAATATTGTTGCAACACTAGAACCAACAATAAAATCTTTGTGGGAAGGCCTTGCTACTATCTTTGAAGTTTATTCAGAGGAGGAATAAGAGAAATATATTGTTGTTCCTGATGAAAACATTGCTATAACACCAAAATTCAATAATCTTAAGAAAGTAAGTACCTTGTATTCTTTCCCATTATATGCATCTATTTTAAGAAGGAATTAGACATTAGATATGGGGAATAGAAAGCTTCAAGTTACAGTTAAAACATTAAGGGATGAGCCTAAGGAAAAAAGGTCCTTTGAGAAGCTTGACCGCCTTGCCTAGGAAGTAGGTTCCCTTGCTGAAGGGGAACTTCACACTGAAAGAAAAGAGAAAACTCAGACCCCAAAGAAAGAAACACAAGAGATAGTTTTCCAAACAACAAACCTCGTACCTTCCTTCATTGATATGACCATTAGTTTGACTAGAAGAAAATGGAGGATAAGGGCACACAACTGGATATACCTTAGATGAGTGGGTAAAAGAAAAATAAGATAGATGGAACCAATTATTGGCATTAAATGAAGAGGGAGTGATGCCCATTAAGGAGCATCACCAATTTTTTTAAAGGAATAAGATAAAGGTGGGTTCAATTTTGTGGAATTCGTTGTAGCAGAATTTTGCAAAGCCAAATTGTGGAAGGTTTTCTCAAGCAAACTCTATCAAGAAACCAAAATTAAAAGGTGATTACATACATTTTGAATCCATCTATGCACAATTATTCAAATAAGCATGAACTGTATGCATTTCTTTCAGTTGAATGGAAAAAGAGACACCATGGCCAACTTGACAACTACAATGGTCGTGTTATGATGCATAACCTGAAAAAAATGAAAGAAGTGAATGGTCACTTAAAAGTGACACATAAACTAGAGCTTCTGGTAGTTAGCTCCTTTAGCAAGTGTCTTAGAGTGTTAGATGAGCATATAATTCATATATGGAAGTCACCTGTTGAAAACATTGAGAACGTCAAAGGATGTGGTTGCACCATACAAAGGGGTTCTCTACCTAGCATTTCATCCAAACGATACAATTGTTGTTGGAGGGGATGTGACTAGTAGAATTTTGATATGGAGAGGGGTTGAGTAGCATACATTTACCCAGGAAAAAATGTTGAGGATGGTGGAAGATCCACAAAGATGTCTATAGTGAAGTATCATGATGATGCAATTTCTTTAACAACATGGCATTGTCATAAAAGTGAATGTGAAGTGAAGTTTTTTCCTTTCTCCTCTAATGGTGCTTACTTGTACTCTGGTGAAAAAGAAGGCATTCTTGTGATATGGCAGTCAGAAACTGGTAGGAAACAATTTTTTCCACGTTTTGGAGGCCCCCTTTTATTTCTTTTTCATTCTCTAGAACCATCCCTCTTTTCTATTTCATGTGAAGATAACAAAATGTTGTTCATGAACTTATCAATTATGGCTACAAAGAAGTATGTAGAAATTATGGTGTAGATTTGAAAATGCTCATGAAGTTTTAATCAAAATCACTGGACACAAACCTACTCTACTACTTCGCAAAATTCAATTCACAATTTAAAACATCAATCATAAGCATGCAATGAGAAATAAGACACATGCACATAGTATTGTTTTTGAGGAAAGGAATCTGCCAAAAACCCCAATGCCCATTTGCATTACTATGATGAATAGAGACGTATTACAATTACTTTGCTCAACTAAGCACAACCTACAAGTAAATAACCTATCTCCCCGCTCACTGAAAAGCTCTAACCTAGACTTATTCAATTTTTACGTCTACTTGAGCCCCTATTTCCTTTTGCAATTCCTTAAGAAATTAGGCCCCTATTATTTAGGAATTTCTCCAAATTGGATTGTGCAATTCCCAATGTTGATCATTGGACTACATGAAACACATGTACACTCAAGAGCAGTCTAAAAATGATGTTACATTTCCTTGGAATCTCCACCACAACTGGGGAACTCAAATTCTCTGCATGCACCAGTTATTATGGGTTGATTAATTAGTTAACTAATTGATCATTGAGTTTGACAGAAGTCCCACTACACAATTGACCTTTCACTAGTTCCTCCAATAGTTGGAAATAGTTTAACTAAAAAAAACTTGAGATAAATGACCTTGATTGGTATAAATTAACAATCACATATGCTTAAATAAACTCTAACTGCTCCAACTCAAATTTACTAAGTAAAATGGGTGAAGCAATCCATATCATACAATTTCACTGCATCAAAGTTGTCTGTTGATGTGAAAATTCATTTTTTCTCAATTTAATCAAGGCAAAATCAAATTGAGAATTTCTTGCTTCATTTTTCAACACTCCTTCTCAGCAACAAATGGGTTATCAAGCACCCTTATCCTACACTTGTGGAACTCGAACTTCCCTCTTGACAAGGCCTTTGTCAAAATTTCAACATCTTATTCCTTTGTCGGAATGTAGTGTAGCAACATTATCCACCTCTGCACACAGTCCTGTAAATGGTGATACCAGATATCTATATGCTTGTATCGATCGTGAAATACATGATTCTCATAGAGCTTAATGCAACTCTAATTATCACAGTAGATCATAGTTGGATCCATCATCTGACCAAACAGTCCAACAATTATCTTTCTTATCCATATCGCCTCACATGTTGCTTGACTTACAACCATGTATTCTTCTTCTGTTGAGTTGAGCACCATAGATATTTTCTTCTTGCTATACCAGGAAACAACGACGTACCCAACACTGAAATTTCCACCTGATGTACTCTTTCAGTCTGGTGGAATCCTTGTCCAATCTGCATCTATGAAGCCACACAAATTCACTCCCTCTGTCTGTTTGTACCATAGTCCAAACTGGGTAGTGCCTCTGAGGTACTATAAAACATGCTTAGCTGCCTTCCAAAATAATTTGGTTGGCCTAACCATAACTTATATTAGCTGGTTGACTGCATAGAACATATATGGTCGTGTGTTCACAAGATACATCAGTGAACCCACTAACTGTCGATAAATGGTAGCATTTACTTCTTCACTTGAATTGGAATCCTCCTTCCTCCAGTTGGTTGCTAGAGGTGTTTCCACGGGTTTACAAATCTCTGTGAACTGTCTGTGCAAAATCTCTGTAGTATCTCATTTTCATACTTTCCTTGAGACACAAATAGTTCACCTTCACCTTCATTTCAAAATCCCTTGCAAGGTCCTCCTTACAAGATATTATCAATTGCTCATCACCAGTTAAAATCAAATCATCAACATATAAGGCAATAATAAGCAATTTACCTTCTACCAAGATATGATAGGGGTTTGCTTCTGCTCCACTTTTGATGAAGCCCAAACAAGTGAGATAGATATCGATGTTAGTGTACCAAGCACAGGGTGCTTGTTTGAGACCGCACAACACCCACTTGAGTCTGCATAGATGAGGCTCTCGATCAAATATCTCAAACCTTTTGGTTGCTCGATGTACACCTCTTCCTTAATAACCCCATTGAGAAATGTTGTTTTAACATCCATCTGGTGGATCTTCCACCTCATTTGTGCAACCAGTGCAAGAATTGATCTAATGGATGAGTACCTTGCTATAGGAGAAAATGTCTCCTCATAGTAAATTCCATAAACTTGAGAGTACCCCTTGGCCACAAATATGGCCTTATACTTCTATATGCTTCCCTCTGCTTCCTTCTTCACCTTGAAGATCCATCTCAAACCCACTAATGATTTATCTGTTAGTCTTGAGACCACTTCCCAAACATTGTTATTTAAAATGGTTTCGTATTCCTCCACAATTGAATCAACCCATACATGTTGCTCTACTGCTTCCTCAAAAGAGGATGGCTCAGTCTTTACAATTTTATTCATTAGAGCCATGTAGCTAGTGTACCATTTAGGTGACCTTCTCTTCCTACACAAATTTGTAGGAGCTCCCCCATTCTCCCTCTCATCTTGCACAAGTATATCATCTTCCCTAGTCCTTTTCCTACCTTCTCTGGATGGTTCTTCTTGAGTGGATATCTCCATTATCTACTCCTTAATTAGTGGTTGCTCCAAAACTTCATGAGGCTCCTCCTTTGGAGCTAAAATCTCCTCTTTTGGTGGGATTTGAATCCCCCTCTCAATAGAGCACTGCATCGCTTTCTCCTCATCAAACTTTACATCCCTTCACACAACTATAATTATGAGGGATGTCAAGTACACACGGTTGTTAGGTGGACTAATCCCTCTTGTGGACAAGACGGATCTCCTTAAATCTCAAACGAAATCTAGTAAAAAAAGAGAAATAACTGGTACCTTTCCTTAACTTACAATTGATTGAAACAAGTAATATGCCAGAGATCACTTGCCGTTTATTGAATTCCCTTTCAACGCCTTTGACAATTAGTTTATCCTTGATGCTTTAGAGACTGTTCCAACGATTTCTATAACTTCTCCATGATGTCTCGAAGGATATTTGCATAGACAAAAACACACAAAGGATCAAAGCATATAGTATATAGAATGAAAAATAAATGAACTACTTAATGCAACAGATATCATAAATTGAATAAAAAACCAATCATAGCCTATGTCAGTGATCAAGGAATCCCACAAATGATATAATAAAAGACATGATTAGGAAATAATAGTTTTTTTTTATTAAATAAAAGGGAGAACAAACTTACAACCTCAAAGCCTTGATGTTACAAGCCTCTTTTCACAATCTCCAACCCTCTCCTTGGATGAAAAGCCTCCTAGCTTTATTTCTGCAACATAAGCCTACCTTTAGTGGTCCTCCCCAATCCTCTAGCCTGTGTTTGATTTATAGGACAAGAGGAGGAGTTTTGGGATCCTCTTCCTAAGGGATGAGATCCATAAATGGTGGGATAGGGGATCCACAAAGAGAGGGAAGTATCTCCATGATGGGAGGGATCAGGCTTGAATATGCATCCATTCAAAGTTGTTAGTTGGGAAAGATTCGACTAATAAAGCTTCTAAACTTTACTTTTTATTTTTTACTTGCATTGAGTCATGTGCGCAGGCCACAATGTAAGATATAGCACACTTTTGTACAACTTCTAATGGTCTCTTATATGTATGCACAAAATGGACTAGGGAACTGTGCAGGAAATCCAAAATAGGTTTTTGAGCCTTGAGATCTAGGAATTCCATTCTCTTTGGGATTGTTTGGGCTCTAGCCTTGTAGGGGGATGCTTTGGAACACTTTGATGGATGGAAAAAGATCCATACTAATGATCATTTTCCTAATGTGATAAAATTATGTGTAACAGATTAACCCCCTAAAGTGCAAAGTCAGAAAAGACGTTTGATGGTTGTAACACTTTATCATGCCGAGGTTCAGGTTAGAGACTCTCATCAGAGACCTGAAACAATTAATCAAATGTTACAATGCAATATAAAATCATCCCTGAGATAGGCATTCCCATACTAAGAGCAAAAATGTCTCAAAGAACCAGTACAAAAATACATCTGAAGATCCATGTCAATAGACGACATAGTATGGATGCAACCATCAATGGATCTATGTTTACAATCATGAATATTTGACAACTCCACATAGCCTGGATGGATGAAATTATATACAGGGTCTTGATCTCCATCTCTCGATCTGTAGTAGGAAAATAGTCATGTGAGTGAACGTCTCATAGTCGAACATGGTAGAAACCACTTGATTACCATTCAATGATGTGAACCTTTAACACGCGTGAGAGAAATCACTAATAATGACAATGGTTCTCAAGGTGCTTTTAGTACAATCTGTGAAGTGCGAATAGATGTATTGAATTCGAACACTCATAGAATCATTTGATTGAAGGTAAATTATGAGAACATGTCATCGAAGGCAAGAAACCTGCCATTAAGGCATGCAGGCTCCAAGTTACTGAAGGTTTCTAGATCAACTTCCTAGATAGTGAGCTGAAGTCAATAGGAAGTGACCCGTCCGTCGCAGGAGGGCATACAATGTGAAAATAATGTCAAGTTTTGAAGAATAGTAGTTTCAAGTAATCCAGGACTGACTCAGAGATGGTCGACGCTATTGAAGACTACGAATAACAAAGTAATTTGATTGAAGTTGGACTGAACATATTGGTGATGAGCCTCGGTATTGCAGCAAGAATGTTGCAACTCCCAAGGCTACCAACTTTTAATTATCAAATCGAGGTTTTTACAAACTTAAGAGGTATCAACACTATATGTGCAACATACAATGTGTCATTCCTTTGCTGTCATGATGTAATGGAGAGCATGTACTGAAAGCAAACCTTAAAATAATTGCAAAAAATGAATTGAAATGGAAACCCTAACCTATTGCAAGAAATAAAGTACAAGGAAAGAAACATATTCTAATTGCATAAAGATCATGAACTGAATGTAAAAGAAACCTAACTTAACCCTATTTAGCACATGTGATGATTTACACTAACTAAGCATGGAATTTGATCTAGAGAGTGCTCACTGTTGTGTGCATGAATAAATATAAAATAACTTTTTCCTTTTTATCTTTTTGCTTGAAAAATATAAATGCTAATCTTGCTTGGTTCTTTGGCAAGGGAGACATGTGTGGAGGAAAATGAGTACAATGGTTCAGATGGCTTGGAGGGAAAGTAGGGGCCTAATCCTAGCTACTAGTGATGATTTTTCTCAATTCGAGCTCAAAACAAGCCACTATAGATTTTCCTATAAGATGTCTACATGATCCCCTGTTTTATTACAAAAAGTAGGCTGAAAGATTAGGAAGTTGTCTATAAAGTGGAATGGAGCTTGGGAAAGGTGGATAATGGAATAATAAGGCATGGAGGTGGTGGCCACTACCCAGAACTCAAGCAAGGGTTTCAAGATGGGTAGATTTGCTCAATGGAAATGGCAATTTTTGCTTATAAAACAAGAATTCGGATTGAGACTTTAGTGGATTTTGGAGACATGGGTGGATGAGGTGAGATGAGGTCTCCATGCAATGTATAATATCCTGCAACAACACACATGATTTTCCGCATCTATCCACAAATTCCTCTATAGATGGGAAAGATTTATTAAATAACAAAAAATTACTAGTCTAAAAATCAGAAATTTGAGAACTAGTGAGATAGTAAATCTATCAAATGCCTAACCAATAAAGTGGAAATGCAATGGGGTAATTTTTTTTATTAAATGGAATATTTTTGTGATCTAATGCAAGTGGAACCAACTTGATTGAAGCTCGCTAGCATGCTCTAAAAAATAGCAGAAATTTATTGTTCTTTGCTACAAAGGAGTTCCAAAAGTCTAGATTTGGGAATAAGAAGACTAATCCAAGTAACTCAATGATTATTATGACCTTCCAAAAATTTTCCAAGGATGAAATGATGCTTGTGATCCTACAAAAGAACTTACATCAACTATTTAACTCAATCCTACAACAAGAAATCATTAATACTAAATGCATAAATATAAAGAAACAAAAACAAGAGATGCATGTGAATAAGAAGTGAAAAGAAGAAAAGAAAATGATACAAAAGGGCTCGAGGCTCTTGGGATGGCCAAGCCCAAGGAAACTCAAAGACCTATGGAGGAGAACAAGATTTAAAAGTTGAACATGACACTAATCTTAATTATTTTCATCAATACAATTACATCTCTGCAAGAAAATACAATGGAGTTGCAAAAATACGATTTCTCTCCACAAAAAGGCTAATAAAAATCTATCCCTAGAGGAAAATTCGACTTGTTACTTATATAAAATTAGTAAGAGTCATTCCCCATGAAAGGAGGAAGCTTTCCCCACCAAAACCCCTTGATTAGTGGATATGGTTCCTAATACTAGGAATCTGCATTAAATGACAGGGAACACATTCCTAGATTTTCTCAATCATTGGCGTTCCACAATTCGTGCCATAATTCCATAATATTTTATTGATTTTTTATTATTATTGATCCTCCTATAGTAGGGAGCAAGTCCCTAAATTATCTCCTGCTCCAAATCTCCATAATCTGCCCAACGATATCATAATATTACACAAAAATATATAATATTAAGCACAAATATGCAAATTTTCATAAACCTTCCTAATGAATTTATTAAAGTAAAAAATACATTATCTAATGTAAAAAAGAGAGGTTTAATGTGCTGAAGGATGGTTAGATACTCCTTAGTTTATGTTTAATTTAGAGGCATAGGCCTTAATTTATGTCTAATTTAGAGGCCCATCGTACCCCCTGCTGAAAGTGTTGCTCATCCTCTGAGAAACTTAGTGACCTCATTGTTCCTCATTCATGGCCCTGGTGGTCTCTCTCTTGTGCATCCCTCAGTCCTTTCTCTTAAGAATCTTGGCTATAAGTTCTGCAAGGAGAAGCCCAAAAATCTATTTGTGCATAGAAAAATCACTGTTTCTTGAGACCATTAGCTTGCTTTTTCCCCCTTATTCAAGATGGGTTCCTGAATATTTTTCAATTTGGCAAGGTCTACCACATCCTTATCAACCTTATGCTACCTTGTTACACCATTTGGACACCTCTAAAACCTTCAAAATGCATTTAAATGAGAACTAGGACATCCTGTAGTAATTCCTGTCAAAACTACATGAAACCTGTTTTGAGCATAAATGATAGTCTCAGCCTAGGGTAGACTCTAAACTTAACTTCCATGCCTTTCTTCCATTTCTATAACATATTTTAGGCATTGGAAAAGAGCTATAAAGAGATTAGATACCTCTTGGAAAGCCTCTTTTCATCACTATAATTTGAGTTCTGTTTTGATGGTGAATGCCTTATTTTCTTTTGTTGCCTTCTTCTTCTATTTTGTGGCCTAGATGATTGCCTAATGGACTTGGAGTTCTTTGTTTTGATTAGGTCTCTCTTAAGCCCTTCCATATTTAGATTTAGCATAATTTGTTCATCTCTTCCTTCTTGTAGCAACATTTCACCTTCCTGTCACACTCATTCCTTCTCTTTCAGGGTCTTCTAATTATACGAAAGTGATGAGCAATGACGAAGAGGACTTGGATGATGATGCTAGGGCTCAGAGGGAGCAATGTAGGTTTGTGAAAATGGAGATTATTCTTTGTTTTCTTTTTTCAAGAAATTTCAGGGTGGGACAGAGTGTAGGGTTTTTTCTTGAAATTATGAAATGGGATGGATGCATGATGGGTAGATAGTCGATGTGAAGCGGATGGAGGGCTTGGAGTGATGTGGTGACTTGAAAAGATTATTCTTTTAATTTTTTTCCTGATTCCTTGAAATCATCACCCTTCATAACTTTGAATTTTCAACATTGCATGAGTGAAGGAGTGAACTGCAATTAACTAGTTGAAGGCGGCTGAGACTGTTGATCCATACTTAGCTTATAAAACCCCATCTCTCATGCATTGCCAAAAAAATTCTAACTATAATATGCTCAAGAGAAGAGGCCAAGAATATTGCATATGTGTACTTATTTGATGGTTGTTGGAGATACATGCATGTTGCTATTGAGTTGATGTTGCTGTACTACTAATGAATCAGGTACATCTTCTTGACTGAGTTTTTTCTTTTTTGTTGATCTTATTTTGTTGATGGGTTGTCTTCTTGTTGATGTGTAGGTGTTGGGGGACCTATATCAACCTTCCCTAAAGAATACTTGACCTTTTAACCCATTTATCCATCATATTACCTCCTGTAGATTCTTCTCGGCCTTCCTATAGAGATCCTGTAGTAATTCATAACTTCCTGTAGAGATCCTGTAGTAATTCAGGAGAACCTCTTGTAGCATACTTGTTTTTTCCATATCTCCCAAATGGTAGAATGGATTGACCTGAAATTGTATGAGCATGTTTCCATTATCATTATGCACCTCCCCATAAAAAATATTGGCCAATGGATGCACGAATCCCGAGAAAATCTAAAAATGACTGAAGGTGATGGAGGCTGATTTGTTGGAAACCGTGCATTGTAATTTTCTGAAATTGCTTGAGCATGTTATCATCATCCATATGCATCTCCCCTTGAAACATCTTTTTAAATGGATGCACGGATATAAAGAAATTAAAAAAATGGTCTTAGGTGATGGAGGCCGATTTCTCAAAAACTGTGCACTGGAATTCACTGAAATTTCTTGAGCATGTTACCATCATCCATATGCATCTGCCCCTAAAACAATTTGGCAAATGGATTCATGGTTTGCAATATATGGCAATAATAGTTTTCTGCTATATGAATTTCTGTTTCCTGTAGAGATCTTGTAGTATTTTGGGACATCAAGGAAAATGAGTGGTAGAAGCTTGGGAACAATGAGTGGATGGTGGAAATAGACAAGGGTGATGGATTGGCATGGCCTTGATCCTGTTGGAGCATTTGAGAAAAGGAGGAGAATGTCAAAATTTTACTTCTTTTGACTAGGTTTGACCTATTTTTTCATTTGTTGGTGCCAACTTGTTTTATTTGCTTGCAGATGTTGGAGAGTACATGCATTCATCAGAGAGATACATGGAGCATTTTTTTTTTTTAGGCCTACTAGTTGCCTCAAGGAGGTTTTCAACTAGTAGGTTTGCCTAGGTGCCTTAAAGGAGGTTTTCACCTAGGATATTTTCTTTTTTCTCTTTTTCTTTTTTCCAACCCAATGACCGTCTCATGGAGGTTTTCAATCAATGAGCCAAACTAAGGTGCCTCAAAGGAGGTCTTCACCTGATACTTTTTTCTTTATTTTATTTTTCATTTTTTTTCTTCTACCCTACCCTACTTGAAAAACAAAATTACTTTCAAGTATGAGAATACTTCCAATGGAGTCATGTGCACATCAATATGACATACAAAATGATGTGTAGGCTTGAAATGTATGCTTTGACATGTACCTGAATTTGAGTGATCAAATGCTTTGAATTTGATGATATCAAGCACAATTGAACAAGAGAGTGTTGCTGCAACTTAGTGACTATCTGGAACCAAACCTCAATATAAATTTCATGCCCTTGGTTTAATTGCTTATATGGATCATTCTTCATGTCTTCTTCTACCATGACCTTCAAATATTCCTCTTTTTGCTGATTTTTCTCTTGAATAATGGAGGATTTGATGGTAACCATGAGGGAGCTTTCTCAATATCTGATTTTGATGTCTGCTCTTCCTCAAGTGCAACCCATGATTATGTGGTATTCTCATTTGAATCTTCTTCTTCTGGATGTGGTCCTTTAATGATATCAAGATAATCTCTTTTTTTTCAATACTCTTCATGACCCATGGTGAACGCCATTAGCTCAAGAGGAGATGGTTGTAATTGTTGTACCTCATCATTGTAAGTGGGCTAAGCTACTTCAATGTGTGGGTTTGGAAATGGTGGTACAGGTAGTTGAGTGGGAGTGTATATTTGAGATGGATGTGGTTGAGGTTGTGGTTGTGGTTGTGGTGGAGGTTAATGGTAGGGATAACATGGAGTTGGGTATGGAGGATATTGAGGAAAATATTGAGGATATTGTGGATGACCCCCATAATTTCCTTGCCAACCTTGTTTCCAAAATTGGTTTTGCGGTTGAGATGGCGAATGTTGCCAAGGAAAGGGTGTGTTCCAATTAATTTGAGATGGATGCACATAAGATTGAAATTGTGAATTAGGATCTTGCATTATATTAGGTTGAATAGGCTTCCATGGTCCTCTTGGAGCTACATAACATAGCTGCATTAGTAATTGATTTGCTCCATTTTCCTCTTGGTAAACTTCCTTCAACCTTGGTAATAAGGAGCAACATTTAACATCATGTGATTGTGCATGGACAACACAAATATCAACATCTTCTTTTTTCTCATTTTGTATTCTTAACATTTCTACTTGTCTGGATTGATTGCTAAGAATTTATGTTTTAAAGTCATCAAACAAATTTCCAAGTTTAGCTTGACTTACCAATATTAATGCTGATTGACTTACTCTTGACCTTCCTCTTGATATGCGTTTGCATGTTTCACAAATTTCTTCAACTGATAATTGATATACATCACCTCCACCCATGAGATCAAGGATATAAATCCACTCATCCCTAATTGTTCTAAGTAAGAGGTTTTTAGTGTGTCAGATCCTAAATGATGTAGTTTTGCCCTCTTAACATTATACATGAACCTCTCTATTAGATCCTCTAGACTCTCATTTTCTGTTTGATTCATTCTAAAAATTTCTTCCTTAATATTATGATCTTTATATTTTTCTAGAAATATATTTTGCATATCATTCCATGATCTTATTGAATTAGTCCCTAAAATCATGAACCATTTAAGAGCTCCATCCTTCAATGTTGCTGGAAACAATCTCAAATTTTGAATGTTCAACAAATAACCATATGATATACAAATAATTTCAAATTCAAAGAGAAAGGTTTCTAGATCCTCTGACCTTAGACCATGAAATTTTGGAAGAAAATATGGAGGGATGTTCTTCATGTGCACAATGATAGCAATAACTTGAATGGGAAATCCGAGGGTATCTTCCTCATTGTCATCATCTCCATCCATTTCTTCTACATTCTTTTCCATATTATTCTTCTACCTACAAAAGTGATGGTGATGTGGCTCTTATTGCACCATGTGATCAAATGGGGGGTTGGGTTAGTGTTGGAGATTTATTTATTTATTTATTTAATTTAATTTAATTTTTTTTATGATTGAATGAAAACACTAATGCAATGCATTTTTCTATTTTTGAAATAAAATATGCCTAATGCAAATATTTTTTTTTGTTTTCATTTTTCAAAAAGTAAAAGAAATGAATCAACTAGGGAAGAAAACAATGCATACTTTGACACCTCCTCGGCAACGACACCAAAAATTGAGGAACCTCGGTATTGCAACAAGAATGCTGCAACTCCCAAGGCTACTGACTTTTAATTATCAACCCAGGGTTCATACAAACTTAAGAGGTATTGACAATATATGTGCAACATACAATGTGTCATTTCTTTGTTGTCATGATGTAATGGAGTGCATGTACTGAAATCAAACCTTAAACTAATTGCAAAAAATGAACTGAAATGGAAACCCTAACCTATTGAAAGAAATAAGGTACAATGAAAGAAACATATTCTAATTGCGTAAAGATCATGAATTGAATGTACAAGAAACCTAACTTAATCCTATTTATCACGTGATGATTTACAATAACTGAGCATGGAATCTGATCTAGAGAGTGCTAACTGCTGTGTGCATGAATAAATATAAAATAACTTTTTCCTTTTTATCTTTTTGTTTGAAAAATGTAAATGCTAATCTTGCTTGGTTCTTTGGCAGGGGAGAAAAGTGTGGAGGAAAAGGAGTACAATGATTCATATGGCTTGGAGGGCAAGTAGGGGCCTAATCCTAGCTTCTAGTGATGATTTTTCTCAATTCAGGCTCAAAACAGGCAACTACAATTTTTCCTATAGGATGTCTACCAGATCCCTTGTTTTATTACAAAAAGTAGGCTGAAAGCTCAGGAAGTGGTCTAGAAGGTGGAATAGAGCTTGGAAAAGGTAGATAATGGAATAATAAGGCATGGAGGTGGTGGACACTACCCAGAACTCAAGCAAGGACTTCAAGATGGGTAGATTTGCTTACTGGAAATGGAAATTTTTTCTTATAAAACAAGAATTCAGATTGAGACTTTAGTGGATTTTGGCGACATGGTTGGATGAGGTGAGATGAGGTCTCTCTGCAATGTAGAATCTCTTGCAACAACACACATTATTGTGTGCATCTATCCACAAATTCCTCTATAAATGGGAAATATTTATTAAATAACGGAAAATCACTAGTCTAAAAATCAGAAATTTGAGAACTAGTGAGTTAGTAAATCTATCAAATGCATAACCTAATCAAGTGAAAATGCAATGGGTTAAATTTTGTTATTAAATAGAATGATTTTTCTGATCTAATGCAATTGGAATCAACTTGATTGAAACTCGTTAGCAGGCTCTAAAAAATAGCACAAATTTACTGTTCTTTGCTACAAAGGAGTTCCAAAAATCTAGATTGGGAATAAGAAGACTAATCGAAGTAGCTCAATGATTACTATGACCTTCCAAATATTTTCCAAGGATTAAGTGATGCTTGTGATCCTTCAAAGAACTTGCATGAACCATTCAATCTAATCCTATAACAAGAAATCATTAATACTAAATGGAGAAATAGAAAGAAACAAAAACAAGGGATGCATGTGAATAAGAAGTGAAAAGAAGAAAAGAAAATGATACAAAAGGGCTTTGAGGCTCCTGGGATGACCAAACCCAAGGAAAATCAAATACCTATGGAGTAGAACATTTAGAAGTCGAAAATGACACCAATATTTATTATTTTCATCAATATAATTACATCCTCGCAAGAAAATACAATGGAGCTACAAAAATACAAGTTCTTTCAATAAGAAGACTAATAAAAATCTATCCCTAGAGGCAAATTCAACTTTTTACTTATACAAAATGATTAGGAATCATTCCCCATGAAAGGATGAATCTTTCCCCACCAAAATCCCTTGATTAATGGATCTGGTTCCCAATACTAGGAATCTGCATTAAATGATAGGGAACACATTCCTAGATTTTCTCAATCATTTGAGTTCCACAATTTGTGCCATAATTCCATAATATATTGTTGATTTATTATTTATTATTGATCCTCCTGTAGTAGGGAGCAAATACCTAAATTATCTCCTACTTTAAATCTCCATAATCTGCCTAATATTCTCATAATATTCCACAAAAATAAATAATATTAGGCACAAATATGCAATTATTCATAAACCTTCCTAATGAATATATTAAAGTTAAAAATATATTAATGAAAAAAAAAGAGGTTTAATGTGCTGAAGGATGGTTAGATAGGACTTAATTTTTGTTTAATTTAGAGGCATGGGCCTTAATTTATGTCTAATTTAGAGGCCCATCAATCGGTGACAGAACATTTTGACTTGGAAGCATTTGACTAAAAAATAATACCTAAACCAACTGAAGACTTTTAATGAGGTATGGTAAACTAAGAGGCAAATGGATTTCCTAACCTGGACACAAAAGTGATAGAGTGTCATGTTGAAGAGCGATATAATGCCTTTTACAACATAAAGAAACAAAGGTTCTTTCCAAATTAGCCCCCACCATTACTAGCAAGTAGCTCTTTATTTTGGCAAGCTTGAGGAGGGTAACATATGCTTCTCCTGTAAGAACATCCTTCGGATGAGTCCTTCAAAGTATTTTTAACGAACCCTAGGAAGGAGTGGTTCAGTCCCATCGTGATTGATGAGTCCTACACTGTTTGAGTTTTACAAGTCCAGAAAAGGGTAACTCGATGTCCTTTTCATCTTTAAAGAGTTTGAAAAGACACGAAAAGAAAACTCATTCATTTATTTCAATGCAAAATTTTAACAAGCTTGGAGAAAGTAAAGCTCGTTGTTTTTCAAGTTTAGGGATTCAGGAGAAAAACATAAGTAAACTCCATAGTGTCATTTTTCGTAAATTTAGTCCCTCAAGCCCGAAAAGGGTAAAATAATGCAGGAGCAAACTCTATTGACCATGATTACTCAAATTATACCTTTTTTGTAAATAGTCTAGATCAATTTTGTAAAAGGGGTAAACTTATATTGAATAAACAATTGTTCATTTACTTTTACTAGTTCGAATAGTCAAGTACTCGACAATATTTTCATGTTTAGGGAGTCTGAAAAGGGTGTAAAAAGAACTCTTTGTCTCGCTTTTTCGTAAGTTTTTAACAAGTTCGAAAAAGTGATAAAAATATACTCATCACCAAAATGATTCGTTTTCATAAATAACCTGTGTTCTGCATGCTTAAACTCAAAAATTATCATCATCGCTAAAAAACATAGTAAAAAAAAAAAAATTTGGATTTCAGAGGCTAATAGGAAAAAAATAATATTTTAATGGGCCTAAAAACTTATAAAAATCCAAAAAGTAAAAAGTTTTTACCATTTGAGATTGATAGAGTGCATTTTTCACCAAGAACTTCAAAGGCATCTTTTGGGAAAACTATTGGAGCAAATCACGAGTCGTCTTCTCCAGGTAAACCATCTCTCCTATATCTTCATTTTCATCATTTTTATTTTGCATTTGACCATGTATTTTGGTTTTTTGGGGGGCTTATCAAATCAAAAATCACCCTCGGTGTGCGCAGTTCATCTTCATCAGGCCTGCGAACACCGACTAAATTTTTAACTTTGAAAAATAGGATTTGCATGGTTTCTAGGGATAGGACTGCACAAATATGTATTGGTTTCTAATATCTTCCACAAACATCACTGAGGGCCTTGAAAAATTCCTTAAAAGCACCTAATTTGATTGCAAAAACTTACCGCAATGTCTTCTAATGATCTGCCATGTTTATTTGCAGGGTTTTGAGATACCCAAAATGGAGTGGAGAGAGCGTGAACATGAAGCAACTGATATAGCTGCTTTGAACCATCCAGAAACAATACAGGAATTGAGAAACTGTGGTCTATATAATGTTTTCACAATTCCACGCATGAAGGCCCAACTAGACTTGCTAGAATGAATGGTGAGAAAGTGGAATGTACAAGAAGAGTGATTTGTGATCAGAGACCATAGACTCACTATCGATGTCGATGACATTTATTTCTTGTCTAGGCTCCCACACCATGGAATGGACATTTCTTTGTATGGACATAGATGAGGCAGTGAAACAACTGCCACCTATCTAGTGCAACATTGCTTTCGAGGAGCTGCACTCAAAGACAAGAGAATTGATATCAAAACCATTGAGAGGCTTCCTTTGATAGTTATTGGCTTCACTGTTGCATGATTATGTAGAATCGCCACTCTTCACTTGCTTACCAAGGCTCAGATGCATATCTCTATAGATTTATTGCAACCTACAATATTCAATTGGTGTGAAAGGGTAGTTACCAACCTGAAAGGGCAACTAAATAGAGTGAAAACTGGCAAACTCAAGAATTTTGGGTATGGTGCCGCAAGATCCTCACATGCTAAAATGGGTAACACTGATGGCATGCCATAGAGGTGGTGAAGGGCCAAAAATTCGATATACTCTTGATTTCTTTAGATGGTTGGAACACAAAATCATCACGATTGAAGACTTTCAATATGAAGGCATGGATTACATAGGTGATCCAGATATGCCATTGCCAGCTAGGATGCAGCGGGGTGACCTAGGTAAAAAACTTCACATTTCGGTTGTTTTTGAATTTTTGAATTTTTGTTTTTGTTTTTTGGAATCCAAAACTAATTGTCTGAAATGATCATGCAGATATGGGCCTTGTGAGACCAACAAGATTATGCATATTTGACATGCGTGATGATTAGCTAGTAGCTCCTATAGTATAGAACCCTGACGCAGCTGAGACATTGACTGAGTTGGAGCACAACCTAGAGAGGTTGACCCTTGACATCCAAGATGTTGGGATTGATGACTTTCATATCTATTATCAGAGGCACATTGTGGGGGTTCCTAGACCAATTAGTTGCTTTCTACGATGAGTAGCTCGTACTATTGTCTTCTACCATGATCATCATGCGTAGCTACTAGTCTTAGGGCTAACTTTTGGTTTTTGATGATGTATTTTCATGTTTGGATAATAAAGGCCACAGGGCCTAAGGTCTTTGGATGGAATTTTTTTAAAGCCACACTTTTTACAGACATTTGACTAATGAAAACTACTACTATTTCAGTCTATCTTGTACAATATATGGATGAATATTGTTTTTTCTTTCTTACAAATGTTTTACAAATGCCAATTTAACACATAATTAGCCAATGCATCAATTAATGTGTTTAAACGTATCAGAATGTGTTAATATTCTATATAATCAAACTCTCTCTCTACGAGACGAACCTGTAAGAACATTCTTAACATTGCAATACCTCTTATCGAATATACATCGTTTAAATGTAATACTATGAGTTGAGAATCTAACATGACGATTAATTAACGAATTCCAAATGAAATGGCGTTAGTTAATAGCTCAATCAATGTGCTATAATCTACGATGTTATTTGTTATTCGACCAAGGCATATCCCATGAATACAAATTAACTCATATGTGGGTGAATAAATGACCCAAGTTGCGGAAGACAAATTCCAAACACTACAACTAGTGCCATCAGCAAAGCCAATGTATGTTTGAGGGAGCGTTGACATCTACAAATCAAGTGTAACACAAGATAAGGAGGGGAAGATGCATAAAATTGTAAAAAGCTGCTAAAAATTGCCACACATAAAATATGATACAACAATATACAAATTCTTCGTTGAACAATTTAATCATAATATTTCTTTATGCAAAGACCATTTATGGGCTTTCCTAAAGAAATGTCATCATAATCAACTAGCTCATAAGCCCCTTTTTCTAGTACACGTTTTACAATATAAGGGCCATGCCATATGGGAACGAATTTACCAACACCTAATTTAGCATGCTCTTGATCATAGACCAAGACTAGGTCACCTTCTGAATATGAGCGAGGTTTCACATTTTGATCAAACTGTGCCTTAACTTGTTCCTTTTGAGTCTCACTAGTTGTTGCAACATCATGGTGAGTCTCATATAGTCATGCTAAGTACAAAAAACGTTCCTCCTCTAAATAATTGGTTGGTAATAATTCAATTTCTAGTTTCAAAAATGATATTTCACATTCAATAGGCAAAACGGCTTCCAGACTGTAGACCAGCTAGAAGGGAGTAAAACTAGTTGAAGTTTTTGCTGAGGTATGGTATGCCCAAAAGGATGAAAAAAACATTAGATTCCAATTATGCTTATGAATTCCAAAAATCTGTTTAATAATGGTGGTCAAGACCTTGTTAACGACTTCTACTTGGCCATTTTCCCACGGGTAATGTGGAGTAGAATTGTCGTGACACAAGCCTAGCTTTGCAGTAAGTTCGATCATCATAAAGTTTCGAAAATGGCTACCATGGTCCATGACGTTAGCTTGTGGAAGCTCGAACCTAGCAATCACATGATTTAATATGAAAATAGTTGTTTTCTCACCATCATCCTCATATGTAGGCATCGCATTAACCCATTTCGTAAAATAATCCACTGCTAGGATATTGTACCCATACCCCCCGGCCAAGTGAGGGTTACATGTAAGAAAATCGATGCCTCATTTAACAAAAGGACTGACAACAATTATTTGGTGAAGAGGATTTAGAGGTGCATGTGTTTTGCGATCGTAGATTCTACAATTGTGGCTTTTCTAGACCCAGGCACGATATCTTTTGGGAAGTGGAAAACCCTGACATATGACCACCACAAGCTCTAGAATGATAGTTATTCAATACCTTTTTGGCTTCCTCATGAGTCAAACATTGTTTGGATACAGGATCAACACCATGACAATAAAGTGTATCACCAATAATAATGTATTGTCAGGATTGCTACCGAATACGATGATGCTCAGTTCGACTCAATTTTGGCCGAAAAGTTTGGGTCTGAACATACACAATGATATCTCCATACCAATGTGTTGTAACCGCTACAAAAACACCCAAAATTTTTAGGCATATACGAAATTTTGGGTCCCCCCTTTCTTGCCTAGACCATTAGGGTTTCGATCAGGCGTTCAATTGATTCTGCTCCTCGCTACCCTTCTTATCAAATCTTGATGTTGGGCCCACTCATGTGATGCATGTTGTGCCCACATATTGTATGTTACCTCAACCAACCTCATGATCACATTAGGGTTTGGAAGGTTTGTTGCGTCTAGGGTGTATGGAGTCTCCCGTGACTTTGAGGCCTTTGTTTTCATAATTCACATCGCAATCAGTGGATGAATTGTGTGTGGATGGGTGAGAATTCAATATGGATTTCCTTATGATTGACCAGATTAAGGTTCAAGAGAAACCATAGATTGTCAAAATAAAGGCTCCCTTCATTCTTTGACATGCTTTATATAGCCCCAGGGGAGCATTGTAATTGACATTGCATAACATCATGGTGAATTGTTGCAGATCATATTCTCCTAGATTCATGGTCGTTTCCCCATATCAACATGCACATTAGGGTTTGTGAGAGTCATGAATTTCCCTTAGCATCTTTGTAACCCTAGTTGCATGTGATTGAAGGTCCAACCCTCTTTGAAATAATCCTCACTCAATAGGGTTTATGGGAATAATTTTTTTCGTTGGCACTGCCTCACCATCATCCTTGTAAATGTATTTAGACCTGAAACCTTGGATGATCGAATAAATCCACGACCTTTTCTAACATCATCTTATCCTCTAGCTGCATTACCACAAACATGTGTTGGCACTAATCAAGCATCATAACATCATCTTGGCATTGATGTACCTCATTTCTATGACTACACTAGGGTGAGAAGGGACTCATTACTTTGGTAATTCACTCGAAGTCTCAGACGATCCCAACTTTGTTTCTTGACCATGTTCATTGTGATAGAACAAAGACATCTTGCATTACTTCCAAAACATATTTTGATCACACTAGGGTTTATGAAACTACTCCCCCCCCTCTCATGCATATTCAGAACCCTATGTCACCATGACCAAGGACCCAACCTCATCATGGATCAACCCTCACCTTACAAAATTCATACTCACAAATGCTTCTAAGATTTTACGTCCATGTTTAGTTTAATCTCCAAATTAAAGCTTGATTTTCTTGACCATGTGACGTATAGCACCTTAATTTTGCATACTCATGATTCATGTTCCTTTAGTAAATTATTCACATTATTTGTTTGAGTTCCATGCTTCCACATACAAATTATATACATGTATAAAGTGTTTCGGTAAACTAATTGGTCTCTTTTCGTCTTTATACCAGGAGATCAAAGGAAGGTGGCTTGGATATATATCAATGGAGGCAACTATATGAAAAATTAGTGTCGAGTGAAATAAGCATATTTAAGGATGAGGAGGCTATTTTGTCAACACACACACACACACACACACACACATATATAATTGGGAGTAATTTCACTTGCCATATCCATATATATATATTTATATATATATATATATATAATATATATATATTATATATATATTATATAAACAAATCCTCCATGGTATTTCCTTAATTTAAGCACTATTATAAGGAACAAGCAATGCGCTCGTGATGGGGTAAGCATTAAAATTCCTCTGGTCAAGCAATACAAAGTTATACATGGATGGTGAGAAGAGTGGTTGTAGAATCAACACATTGGAAGGCAATCTTAAACCATGCCTTTAGAGTGCGTTGTATATTTTATTTGGCCACCAAATTTGACTCTCCAAAATTGCCAAGACACAAAAGGGGGGTTGAGATTCCTGGCTAGACCATCGCATACAATATTGGAATGAGTAAAATGAAACCGACAGTCTACAAAGGTGAAAAATATAAACACCAAAGGAAGTAATTCCCACATCGCTACATAATCTATATGACAACCATTCACCATACCATTGCAGAAAAGTAACGTTGATGACTCCTTAACAATGATGTGGGACACAGGGTCGAGTACATTGTATGGTTGTGCAACATGTTGACTTATGCTAGAGCCGAAGCCAAGGGTAGTGATGGTTGGTTGATGGCCCTCAAATGGTTCTCAGTGCAACATATGAAGAGTGGACAAGTTGCGCATGGCACTTGGGCATTATATACGTGCCCACACAGAGGTTGGGTTAACGTTCCTATCAAAGGATACTAAATTGCAAGTTTGTAGAAAGGGTTGATGGGAACTAGGCACTAATAGCATTGCTAGATTTGAATGAACATGGAAGTAATGTTTGGGCATCACAGAAGTGAGCTGCAACAAACACCATTCCAAATTTCAATTAAACTCTATGACTTCTGTCAAGTTGTGTATCCTCACAAGTTGCAGGTCACAAGTGTGCCCAACCACTAGAGTTGCGACCTCTGCAACTTTCGCTAGTCAGTTTCTCCGAGTGGCACAATATGTCGCAATCCCCTCTCAACAAGTCACATATGCGTATTTCTAACAAATTCACTGAGAGTGCGACTTGCTTTGGAGGGTGACTATTGGACTTACCAAGGTCGCATCTCTGGATCACATGTGAATATTACCTAGAGAACGCGACCTACTCATGATGCGACTCTGCTGAGTATGATCTTCTCCATATCGCATTCCCCAAACACAACCTCTGCCTTAGTCGCATCTCCCTAAGTTGACTTAGTCACAGTTTAGTCCCAGTAAACAATCCAAGGGTGCATCCTATTTATATATTGCGACTGGGTGACCCCATAGATCACTCTCCCTCCTCAAGTCGCATGGTCACATTTCAATGCCCCAGATAGCTTACAAAAGTGTGACCTGGCCAACATGTCACTGTGCAACCTCCAGAGAGTCGCAGTACTACCCAAGTCACGTCATCACATTCTTATACCTCAGAGAAAGTAACCAAATGATCTGACTTTGTTATAGCGTGAATATATGATATCTGTGAGTCGTAAACTACCCATAGGTTTTTGTTTCTCTCAGAGGTAGTGATGTATTTATGGGTCGTATTTTCATTAAGATTCTTTGAGTTGCACCTCTGAATGTGATTGACCCAATTATTGTAACGGTGCGACAACCACTATGTTAAGTTTTGCATCCAGTAACACAACTATTTATGATGTAGCCACTCCCTCAAGATAGTTTGATAGGTAGATGCAGAATGCCTGTACTCCATAACTACTACTTTGACAAGAAACATAGAAATAACATTTGCAGTATAGAAGTGTTTATGATGAAGTAGTCATGGCTTAGAAATATATTGGGTAGGGGTCAGCTTAATGTCTCAAATGTTGCTAGAATCCAGAGGAAACACGATATCAACCTTGTTAAGATGAACACTATGTCTAGAAAAGGACTCTCTTAGCCCAAGTAGGATGTTAGTTTCAGATTGGAGATGTCCATAAATCTTGAGCATGGTGATGATGAATGCTTTATTTTATACTTTCAATTGAAGATGAAAATAACCTATCAGTATGGATAAGACTCACTAGAAAGTTTTAGCCACTAATGCTTGTTGAGGCCTTTTAATGATTAGTGTAGATTGCGGGATAGTTACATCCTTGTGGAGAATATCTCAGAGTATACTATCCCCGTGATAAGGTTTCAGCTAGAGATTCAACAACATAAACTCGAACCATATTTAACATCTTCAAGTAACGAAAGGAAGGAGGAGCCTAGTAGTGGCATATGAACAGCTCAGGGCTATAAATACTCACCCTTTTAATGTTTATTTGTGGTTATTTCTTTGTATTTTATTAAGAGGTATTTATCCCAATTACTAACTAGTATATGTGTGTGTTTGTGGGATTGAAATATGGAAGGAGGTGATTGTTATGCATGTCAATCTATGCGAATAAGCCACGAATTCTCGCTAGACATGTGTGTCTTCCTAGGCATTGTGTCGTCTCAATGGAAGATTGCAGAGGAAATCAAGAGCCATTATAACCTAGATTAGGGGAGATAGGGTTTCTACGGAACCCACACAAATAGGGTTTCAACGAAGAACACAACAACAAGAGGTGGTTGGGTGTAGGCAAGGCACAATGGCGCTTATTCCAACAATCCATGTCTTCATGGTTTCACAGGAATGCAGACAATGAGACCAACACTAGGGTTTCCCAAAAATTTCCTTTTCTCCTTACATCATTTCTTCTATCAATATGTAAAGGTTATCATCATGGTGCTAGTGGTTATGTCAAGCTCAATTGAGCATATACTAGGAAGTTGGCATGAGAGGGTAGTAAGGAAGCTCAAGAGTCATAAGGGTAGCTGAAAGGGCATGAGGGAAGGTCAAAGGTCATTCTATGCGAATGGTCACCTAACCTCTATAAATATGCCCTCTTGCCTCATTAATGAGGAAATTTAGAACTTGAGTTGAGGGTAGGATTATATAGTTGATTTATGATTAAGAGCTAGAGCCACTTAGCTCCCAGTAGCTAGTAGAGTGGATTTGCAGTGGGGCTAGGTTTTTGCATTGGGAAATGGTGTGACCAACCCATGTCCCACTGTTAGGCTTTGACCAATTGCATGATATGTACTTGGAGTTGCAACAACACTAATAAGATGCTCTCTCTATTCGACATTGATTCCCATGCTTACTCATAGTGGTTGTATTAGTTTTTTGATACTTCACTATATTTGTATGTGCGCTTTCATATGTGCAATATGTTATGGACTGGTGCATAGTGGTTTCATGTATGTTTTTCTTTCGAATGTATGTTTACTTGTTACTTGCCATGTCAGTGACCTATTGTCAACTACTTTGCAATTAACTTTTGGCATGTTCCTATTTATTGTATGTCCGATTGGGTTTTAGCTCACTAATCCCTCTCATGGCATACCTCTTATTGTTGTTGTTGAGGCTTGTTTGTACCTCTTTCTACAATTTGTCAATCTTGGGCTGATTTTGTTCCACTACCTGAGCATTTGATTCTTGTCCCACTTCAACATCTTCTCATTTGATAACCAAGAGCGAAAACATTCATGGTGGTAGTTGGGCCCACATACTAGATGGGGCTCCTATCCCAAACGATGTGAGGTCTAATTGTGACTTCACACCAGGGAGACCCCCTTATTTGTTAGTGGTACATTGCAGCCTCTCAACACAATGGTCTAAAGTACTGATAAGAAAGATCGATTCGTCTAGAATAGAATCCTCTGCCATGGTTTTTGTCTCAATATAGGGAAAGTCACATAATAATTCGATAAACACTAATGATTTCTTAGATTTAGATATTATGAATTCCAAATCAAATTCTTGCAGGATAACTATCCATTCAGAATACTTTCCCCCTAGCAACTGTCTCGTAAGAATGTAAACCATAGGGTTGCAATTGGAAATCATTGTTGTTTTGCGTAAAAGAGTGTAGTGATGAAATATTTGGACAATTTGAATGACTGCCAAGGCCAATTTCTCCACATGTGTATCTTTTACTTCAGTTTTCATAATATTTCTACTCAAATAATATATCACATGCTCATCGTTCAATTTATCTTCCTGAACTAAAACCATGCCAATGGTGACATCAGATGCAACTAAATACAAAAATTTGTCTCGATGATAATCGAGAGGATGCAACAATGGTGTATGGGTCAACGTGTGTTTGTGTGCATCAAAATATTTTTGAGCAACTTCATCCCATGTAAATGAGATGCCCTTTTTCAACAATTGAGTAAAACCTTTAGTTAGCTTAGTGTAGTTGTGGATGAATCGACGTAGAAAGTTTGTTTTCCCTTGCAAATTTTGGAGTTAGGGGAGGTTGGAAAGAGGAGGAAAATTTAGAATAGCCTCTACCTTGAGCGGATCGACACAAATGCCTTCCTTTGATACGAAAAATCCTGGTAATCAACTGGATACTACAAAAAATAAAAAAAAAAAAAACAAACAAAAATTTTAGGGTTCAAGCGTATATTGTAGTGATGACACCTAATAAATATGGCTCTCAAATGCGTTGAATGATATTCCCATTTCAGCGAATGAGCTAGTAAGTCATCCAAATAAGTTGTACAATATGCTTGATATAATGAAATGCGTAAGACATAGGTCGTTGGAAATTTGCGCCAGAATCCTTTAATCCAAATGGGAGTTTTTGAGAAGAAAAAGTCCCCCATGGATAGATGAACACATTTTTATGCTGATCAACTGAGAGTATGTTGATTTGGTTGTAATCGGAAAATCCATGCATGAGTGAAAATATTTCATTCCCGGCACAATCGTTAATGATTTGATTGATATAGGGGGTAGGATAGTTGTCCATAGGACAATAATTATTAATATCCATATAATATATGCATACTATGATGGTCCCCTTCTTTTTGTTAACAAGAACAATATTGGAAACCCAATCAGTCAAGGGAACTGGGTAGATAAAACCTGCTTTAAGTAGTTTTTCAACATCAACTTTAATAACAACAACCTTTCGTGGATGCACTAGACGTAATAGTTGTCTGATGGGTTTTTCGTCTAGGTAAGTCTTAATCTCATGAACAACAATATTTGGGTCAATTCATGGCATTTCCTCATAAGACCACGCAAAAATGTCACGAAATTATTGAAATAGGGCTTCGTACATTTGAATTTCTTCAAGTGAGCATGAAGAACCTATGTGAATGTTCTTGATAATACTTGTTTTGACAGAGATATCAATGAAAATCATCGTAGATATGTTTCCCAAATTCTTTTCAGATTCAACTTGAAGATTGATATGGACCATTCCAGACTATCTACAATTTCAATCGAAAATATAGTTGAAAAATCATTCTTGATTTTATCAAGGCTAGGGAGAAAAGATGAATGATGATGATAATCATCCCATGGCATTTCATCCAAAGTCACTATCTCCATAATACTTTCATAAGTTGGAAACATATTGTCCAAAGGATCAGGAAGTGAAATTGGTTCCAACCAAGGTAATCGATAATAGTCCTCATTGATCACATTCACTTGATCAATCTTAGAAGATGGTGGGTTAGAAAATGATTGAACTATCTAATAAGGCAATTCAAGTGGTATTAAAGGCATTTTGTTGCCATAGGAAGTCAATTCAAATTCTGAAGGAACTATCCATGAATTAGAAGATTCCATAGTGCTTGATGTGATCATGTTAACTTGGGAAACATTAAAAGGAAAATTCGGTGGAGGGAGTGGAAAAGTTCCCATCAGTGATGAATCCTCAAGCAAACCAACACCAATATTTTCATAAGGAGTAATTGTTTTTTTCATGAAAGGTATGCTACCAATAGAGTTAGGGCCGGAAATGTAGTAAGAAAATTGGTTTACTTTGACTATTATTCCTCGATGAGGAAATATTATCACGCAAAAAACCGATGAGACCACTGCAAACATAACATTGGCCCAACTTCGACCAAGAAAGAGGTTGTAATTGAGTTAGGAATCAACAAATTCAACTTAGATAGTGGTTGTCTTACCTTCTAACTCTATGGGTAGATCATTTATGATTCCATAAGGATGAAAACCTCTCCCATCAAAGGCTTTCAGAGTGGTAGGTGATTGATTGATAGTTGGAGAACTTAAAGCTTTTCAACAAGCAATAGACATGATACACATAGAAGCACCTTCATCAATAACAATGAGAAACACTCATTTGGTTTTGACAAAAAATAGTATCTGGAATTCTAGTTGATGTGGGAGTCTAGGTATATGACTTGTAAGATCAAAGATAATAATATTAGAATCTTGAGGATCAATTACTTCAATAGCTAAAAATAATAACTTTCTTTGTGCTGGACATCTTTGCATCACTTCAAGGGCTGACATTACTCAAGGAGACATAGCCATGTCTTCAACAATATTATATTCTTAACAACCCTAGTATGTGGGTTGAAAGCTATATTGTTGAAGAACACCTTTTGGAGGCGGTCGAATCATCATGTTAGGGTTTAGTTTCCCAATCTGTAATTTTTCAGAAGGAGGAGGAGGAACGGAACTAGAAGGTTGACTAGATGAACTAACATCATTTCCATTGACTACAGGACCCTTAATCCATAATCTTTTAATCTTGTTGCTACCATAACTTGCTGCGAAGACATCATCATGATATCTGCCAATGTGGAAGAAGAAGATGTGTTATGTTAAACCATTTTGTTGTCTTGAGAAGGAAAGGGATCCTTCAAAAAATCAGGAGTTAGAGAACATTTTATGAATTTTGGTAACCTTTGCCTGATGTGGGCATTCCTTCATATAATTATCTTCATTAACGATTAGGCAAGGATAACGAGGTTTTCGTTTCTCGTCAGTAAGTTCATTTTTAGTGGGTTTTTCTTTTAGAGAATAATTTTGTTTCATTTTACCTTTCCCTTTTTTTTTTAACCTCTTGATGGTTGATTCTTGCTAGTAGATGATTCTACGACATTAATTTTGGAAATAGTTTCCAGAGAAATGTTTTCAGTGGGTGAATCTTTCATAGCGAAAGCTTGGGTACTTTTAGAATTATTCATTTTACCCTTAGACTATTGGCTAACAGAACCTATTACACCATCATCAACGTTAGATCCTGTAGGAGTTGAATCTCTTTGATCATTTAAAATTGTTGTGTGAGGTAGATTCAATATATTCTTGTACAAGGTGCTAGATTGGGTATAGACTAACTCTAAGTATTGGGCACAAGAAATTACCTACTCTTTCATCACAACACCTCCCTTATGAACATCCTTGGTAATATTAGGAAACACATATTTTTTAAACCATTTAGCTAAAATTTGATCTGGAATAAAAACTTTAACTAATCGACGCCTACTTCTCCATTCATGTATATGATAAAAAATGTAAGTGGATTTTTATTGTTTTAGAGAAGTCAATAGTTCAGTACCAGTTTCATATCAAATTGGTAGCTAAAAATGTGTCAAAAATGTTGTTTCTAAAAAGTTGAAATTATGGAAAGAAGTGCGAGGTAACTCAATGTACTATTTGGCTACAGAACCGGTTAAAGTTCATTGGAAAAGACAAAGTATGATAAAATCATCGTTCAGTGAATTCAATGTACACGAAAGATGTTATGTCATCACGTGATTTGATGGGTCTTCTCCTGGTTTTCCTTCAAACTTCAGTATATCACTCGACAAATTGGTAGGAATCACCTACCAAAACGGATAATAATAAATAGGATCAGTCATTAGCTGGATAAATCGGTAAATCTAGGGTTAAAATGAGCAGTAACTATCTGTTAGGGTCTTGTTGTAGAGTTTGATAACCATATGGGTTAAGTATAACTCCTGGAGGAGGATACCCATGATATCCTGCAATAGCCTATGCGATTGGGATTTGCATTCCTCTAGGGTAACCAGGGTGAACCATACCAGGTTGTGATTGAATAAGGAATTGATAAGTATGACCAGGGCATGGTTGGCTTTGACCCATTTGACCCAAGTAATATTTCCCATGTACAGGTTGATCTTGCAAAGGTTGACCTTGAACAAGTTGACTTTGGAAAAATTGACCTTAAAAAGGCTAGCTTTGGAAAGCTTAACCTTGGAAAGGTGGAATTTTGAAAAGCTTGACCTTGAAAAGGCGGAAACTGAAAATATTGACCTTGAAAAGGTGTTTACATTGTTCCCATACCAGGTTATTTGAAAGGAATCCGTGTTGTAGACTTGAAAATAGGATCAATTTGATAAGACGATGCCTGAGGGATGACCTATGTAGTTTGTGGAATAGGTGTTTGAGGAGTAATTTGAACAACCATTTCTGAATCTCCTAGAATATGTGTCTAAGGTGAACTCAGAATTGGTTGCTCAAAAGGTTTTTGAGGTCCAATCTAAATTGGTTGTTGAGTTGGTTATTGAAGAGGTGTTTATGGAATTCCTTGGACAAGATTTTGGAAAAGTGTTTGCGGAATTACCTAGACAGGTTGCTGGAAAGGTACAAAAATACTTGGAATAGGTACTTGAGGAATAATGTTTTTAGTAGGCTGAACAGGCTGATAAACTGGAACTTGTGGAGAAACTTAAACAAGATGTTGAGCAAAAGTAGGGTTCCAAATAGTATTCATCCCAGGGTAAAAAGTAAACATAAAAGGTTGAGTGACAATAGGTTGACCCAAATTAAGCTGAGGTATTTGACCATAAGTTCCAGCAAAAGGTTGTCGTCCAACCGTAGGATAGGATTCGAAAAAAGGTTTTCCTCCAGGTGGAGGATAAGGCGGTTTCCCCCCAGGTGGGTAATAAACACTAGTTAGGGTTACTTGAGAATTACCTAAGTTACCAGATACCATGTGAGAATATTGGTCTGATGCCAAAGGTGCTTCAAGCATGTATGTCATCCTCTTAACAATAGATGTAGATAAACCAGATGACCAAGTAGGATGTTAAGGAGAAGGTGTAGCTCTTGAAAAAGTATCAGTAAGTGACTGGTATCCAGGAGGAATTGAAGGACCACCACACAATAGTGACTTTAGAGAGATGGTAAACATAGATGAATCTGTAGGTTGGCTCCCAAGAGGAATTTCTGACATGGTTCATCTTGGTGAATAAAAAAGGAATGTGTTGAGGTGGAAAACTAGGACCTAAAAAGTTTAAAGGGGTAGAATACCAAGGATCAGGTTGGAAAGTATCAATAGGAACTCTTGGAAAGACTCTTGGTTCACCAGTGGTAACTAGAGTATGAGTTGATTATTCCTCCTCATTACTAGTAATATATTCAATTACAATTAAACCAAGAGGTAATCCAATCACAATTATAAGATTCCTTCGAGGTGAAGTGGAGTAGGAGTAGGATTTATAACAAGTAAAGGTGATTCAGGTTGCGAAATATCAGACTTAGGTTCTTCTACTTCTGTTTCAGTTAGTTCTGTGTCTGAAACTTCTCTAGTACTAGATTCACTTTGAACAACTTTAGTAATTTATGGGTTGCTATCCCCCAAAATGTCCCAGGTTGAGAGGAATCGACTGAGATAACCACATACCAAACTTTTATTTTGGTAGCTAGCCCTACAAAACCAGAGAGGGCTCTCTCTATGAAATCACAGTCAACAGATGATTGATATGTAAAGGATTTTAGGCTAGATAGCTAGGCTCAGGTGAGTTTTGGGAAATTTAGGGTTTTTTTGCTAGATAAGGGAGAAAAACCAGGTAGCTAGGTCTAGGCTTTCAAAATAAAATTAAGAGATATGTAATGGGGAAAGGTAGGCACACACTTTAGCACTTTAAGGTTATCACTGTGTATATGGGAGATAGGTAGGGTTTCTAAACGAGCATGAGTCTCATGAATTCATTTACATCAGAAGAAAAATGAACAATAATGTGAAAGCTTCTCCAAAACAGAGCATTACATGAATGAATTATGTTTATTATCTTAGGATACAAGCACATGAAACATGGAAATGTAAATGAAAGAAACAATACATTAAAACTTATGATCACAGAAGGAAAAACACTGCTAAAACACATACCACAAGAATCTCACTATAATAGCTGCAAACTTTGTCTATTAGTTCTTTCCAAATTATCAACGACACTAGCATTCAAGGCTTAATTCCACTGCATCCAACCCTTGAAAATGATAAGAAAAGGCCTCATATAGGCGCTTGCTGGCTTGTTGGGGTCTAACCCAGGTTCATAGTTAGTTAGCCAAACAAATCCCGGTACTACTGGCCCTTTCAGCAATAGTCCGTGGAGTGTGGACTGAGGTCTCAAATAAGTAGTATGGGAGGGTGCTAGAACCAAGTTTTCGCACCCTGGAGATGTCTGATGAGTTCGACTAGTCTACAGTTTGACCTTGTGCCTAGGTTTCTTCGCACACTTTCCCTTACCTCGCAACTTGATATACTACCTTCACGCAACCCTATCTAGGGGCTGAACATCGTGCTCTTGTGTTATTACCTAGGACCTTACTGATATTCCAATGTTCAATGATTATTTTAGCCTACTTGTGTGCTTTAAGTTATACTAACAACATAAACCATTCATTCAAGTGCGCACGATAAATAAATAGTATACTTGCCAATTATATCAAACATGCATTAACCCAAGAACAGATACACAGAATTATGATAAAACTTCTCTTTATTAATTCCTTGATTACAGACTTGACTTTTCCCTTTGCACTCAGCTACAGGGGTCTGCGCACTCAGCTGCAAACTACTAGGCCTCTGCGCACTCAGCTGCAGAGCCTTCTCCTACTCTATGACCCAAAGACACACTTCGCACTGCGACTCGATCACTTCGACTTCTCATGCTCTTGCTTGGATTCTTCCATTATTCTACACTTAGAGCCTCACTCTATTTATACAATCCCATGGTCCACAGACAATGAGTAGGTCTATCTAGTCGACATTACTTTTACAAAACTAGGGCGGACAACCTTATGACTCTATCATATTCTCGTGCCCCACGCCCATAATTTGGAGAGCTTTACAACAAGATTCGATCAAAACTTGGGCTTTGAGCCCCAAAACATGCCTTGGGGGGATTCCATGCCCAATAGAACCCCAACACAAACATCGTGACTCGCCCTCAAGTCACTCTGTCGGCGTGCCGATCTTTGTGCGGACTCCCTCCAACTATTCTTAAACCGCGAGGAGGTAAGCAACACACTGAGCTGCTGCTTGCTAGATTTGCTGCATACGCTATTTCGAGACCTCTGTGTCTAGGGTGATTCTATACAGCAATGTATGCATCCCCTGTATGTGCGCGAGCTTGCCTTCGATGTCTGTTGTGATAGTGAAGGCCTAATCGATCTAAGGCTGGACGTGCGCTTTTAGAACTGCCTCCTTATGTCTTTCTACATCCACCTACTCTTTCAGTGCCTTAGCCTGCTGCATCCTCGCAAGCCACTAGGTGAGGACCGCTGTCTGCGTAGTTCCTTGGATATTTCCATACTGCTGTTGGAGTTCGTGCGCCTCTGTCTCTAAGTGCTGGATGGTGGGATCCTCCTACAGAGTGGTGAGGACCTCAAGTGATTCTTCCAACATGTCGGTGCAGTCTTGTACTAGACCTACAATTTTCTCCAATCCCATTGTGATAGCACTAGCGCGCTATTCTTTGAATTATAGGGGAGTGGATGGCTGCGCCTTTAACCACAGTTCCGCGATCTAAAGATTCAGCTCCAGCTGAACCTTTTTCATTTCTTCGCTGGCCTCATGGATTCCTGCTACTAACCTATGGATCTACACTTCCATTGGTAGATCTTCTAGGATGGCCAGTTCTGGGATGCTTCGGCAAGCGTCACCTATCACCTGCACTAGCTATTGATTTGCGACACCAATTTGTCACGCTGCAAGCTGAGCTGTTCCATATTCATCTTTTGTTTGCTGAGGGCTTGGAGTGCGTAGCTCTCCCCAACTCGTAGCTTTGTTGTTATCCCATCCTGCAATACATATAAGTTCTCGTATGGGAGTGCAACGAGATTGATACCGAGACATTTCAACGCACTTCTATCAACCTCATTTGATGGCACTAGTGCCCGTTTCAACAACACTATGGTGTTCGTTATCCACATGCGCAACATCTGCTCTGCTGCCGAGGATCCGACTGTACCAACCTTTGGGGGGAAACACCTGTAATTCCTACAACTACGCTCTGAGGGCCCCCAACACAATCTCGTTCTCCTACATGAAATCTTGGAGAGCCTCGGTGGTGACATCGCACACTGCTTCACTGATGTCATGCAGATCACCCTTGGTTAGGGTGACCAAGTCAATGGACAATTTTGACGCCTTGGCCTTCTTCCGCGGCCCTACCCGCTCGGCCGGGTGTTGGTACTTCGGCTATGTTGGCATGGTTTGTGGGTCCGAGCCTCCTTCTTCTGTTCCTACTTGCTCTGCTTCCTTCCCCTGTTAAGGCGTTGTTTGGACCTCGCCCGCCTTTGCGACTGCTTCCTGTGCTGCTGCTGCTGCGGCCTTTTCTTGCTCCGTTGCTTCCTATGTTGTGTCCCATGCTGCTCGCACTTCTACTGCTGCTGCTTCCTCCCTTTGTTTTTTGGCCAACTGTGCAACGTGCAGCTTGGTCTCGTCCTTATTTGGTTGCGCCGCCGACTTCTGGAGCTCTACGATGTTTGGGGCACACCCACTCCGATGGCCATGCCTCTAGGAGATTGAAAATGATGTCGTTGGTGGCTACGAAGGGTAGCTTTACCCACTGCTTGGTCGGTCCTTGCACGCCCTAATGTAGATGTTATTCATGTCCACCTTAAATTATGCAAAACCCTCTAGACTGTTGTACAACGTGGGTGACAACTGCGGTTTACGGTTGATCCCCATTCTGATTTCCATTTCCATGAACACCTAGTGTAGGTTTTAACCCCGTACAGAAATTACCTGCATACGAATTCTAAATCACAGGAAAAATAAAAATGCGAGAGCATAACACATAAAACACATATACACAGAGATTTCCCACTGGA
>APFE031113961.1:117051-203389 GCA_000404065.3 Pinus taeda
CTTGGCCTTTCCATCAATGTCTTGTTCATTCTTTCTGCAACTCCATTTTGCTGAGGTGTATATGGAGTAGTCTTCTGCAGTGCTATACCACACTTCTTACAGAATTCTTCAAATTCCTTACTGCAAAATTCTCCACCGTTATCTATCCTCAGCACCTTTATCGTCTTCTCTGTCTGGTTTTCCACTAGAGCCTTAAATTCTTTAAACTAGTCAAAGACTCAGATTTCTTCTTAAGGAAATATATCCATGTATTCCTTGAGAAGTCATCTATAAATGATACATAGTGCACAGACTTACCTAGTGATGGAACTTCACAGGTCCAAACACATCACTATGCACAAGCTCTAATATCTGTTTCGTCCTCTTACCACCAGAGGGGAAGCTCACCCGATTCTGCTTCCCATATACACAATTTTCATAGAAATCAAAATCGAGAGAGTTAATACTCATACCTTCTACCATACCTTTACCATGAAGTATTCGAAGGCCCTTCTCTCCAATATGTCCAAGCCTTTGATGCCACAACATGGTATTCTCTCCAGAGACCACTAGATTTTCTGCTCCATTTTCAGGAACCATAGAACTATTGCACCCGTCAACAACAGTGCTACCTTGAAGCTTGTACAGAGTTCCAATCCAAACTCCCCGCATCAATACCAGTGCTCCTCGAACCATCTTGCAAGTATCCTTCTCGAACACTGTCTTTACACCTGCATCATCCAACTTGCTTACAGAGATCAAATTTCTGGCCAACGCAGGAATATGCAGAACACCCGGAAGGGTTCTAACCCTTCCACCTTGCAACTTCAACTTTACTTTTCCGCGACCAATGATTCTAGCCTTCCTATCATCTCCTAAGAAGACATCACCACCATCGTATTTCTCATACTCACAGAACAACTCTCTATGGGGAGTGAAGTGAAAGGATGCACCTGAGTCAATAACCATGCCTCATGATCTACATGTGTACTTGAAGAAGCCAAGTACACATCCCCACCTTCATCTGAGGTGGTTTTCGCCTCTGCAGAAGGAGCATCATCAGATCCCTTTCCTTTATCAGGAGCTTTAGATTTACACTCCCTTCTGAAGTGCCCTTCCTTTCCGCATTTCCAGCACACCACCTTTGTAGGTTTTCCTGGAGATTTAGATGTCCCTCTATATTTAGATCTCCCACTCGATGAATTATTTTTGTTTCTGTTCTGGGACCGTCCTCGTACAGACAAGGCATCACCATTTTGGTTTTCGATATTTTTCCGTCTCATCTCCTCTGTCAATAAGGCTGAGACTATTTCATCAAACTGCAAAGCAGTTGCATTGCTACCTATTGCAATAACCATACTATCCCACGAGTCTGGTAGAGAACACAACAAAATGATGCACTTATCTTCATCTGAAATTTTAATATCAACAGATAATAACTGACTTACCACAGTATTAAACACATTCAAATGTTCTGTGTCCGAGTCTCCATCTTTCATCCTCAGGTTATACAGCTTTTTCCGTAGGAACAGTTTATTCACTAGAGACTTAGATTCGTATAAAGTCCCTAACTTGTGCCATAAAGCCTTCGCTGTAGCTTCCCCTGATACATTCAACAATACTGAATCTGAGACACACAATCGTATTTTGCTCTTTGCCTTCCGATCCAGCTTCTTCCATTCTTCATCGGTGACTCCCGTTGGTTTAGTACCCGGATCTACCCCTCAAACCCCCTGTTAACTATGTGGAAAGAATATAACACAACCCAACACTCCGACGGCCATGCCTCCAGGACATTGAAAATGATGTCGTTGGTGGCTACGAAGGGTAGCTTTACCCACTGCTTGGTCGGGTCCTTGCACGCCCTAATGTAGATGTTATTCATGTCCACCTTAAATTATGCAAAACCCGCTAGACTGTTGTACACCGTGGGTGACAACTGCGGTTTACGGTTGATCCCCATTCTGATTTTCATTTCCATGAACACCTAGAAGATTTTTCTTTCACGTATCTGCTTAGCATCCTTTGTGGATGAGAGCGAAGCATACTTCACGGCCTCTGGCAGGTCCCTGTCAATTATGGGGGATTGACTATCCTATGACAACTCCCCAACTACGAGCACTATGGACAGCAACAACCATGCATAATGGAATGTTTTTCCCTGTTCCTGGGCTTCATGACAATTCTCTAAAAATTCTATGCAGAGGAATTCAGACTAGTTAAACTGGACCCCCTCTGCGCACTACTCGGCCAGTGCGACCATTGGCACATGTACCTCGTCTGCGCGACACTTGCGCATGAACTTTCCTACCAGGATTTAGGTCGCTACGTGCACTGCTTTGTACTTGATGCTAGACATGGTGTAGCCCCTCTTCCAGCTTGTACTTCTTCTTCATGGCCTCCGCGATGGCCAAATCACTTCCCTTCCCTTCTGATATGCCCGCGGGGTCCTCTCCTTTACATGGAAGCCGAGAGACGTGGTGAATCAGGTCTACCGTGATTGGGATGGGCTCCTTCAGCCACAAACACCCATCATGCACCAAGCATAGCAACCACCTAATGAAAAAAATGGTTATTGGGGCATGGTGGAAGTGCGGCACCCAAAGAAAATTCTGCATTCCAGCCTTCTCCACTCCACGCAACCACTTTCTTGGCTCTAGCTCTGTAACCCTCAATGCGGTGTTTTGCTTGGGCCTCATTAGGTTGCCGGTCTCCAGGTGAGGGAACTTCTCATAGTCAGTGAGGTCCCAATCTTGAAATTTCAAGCTCGTTATGCATCCCAGGTGCGTGCTCTCAAATATAATGTTATTTGGGAGGAGTGGGGTTTGGAGCAAGCTCTTGGTTTCATCCAGGTCCTTGGGCACTTTCACCTTCCCTTTTTGCGGGGGGACGTAGGTGGGCAATTTTGTTGTAGCACACGTAGGCTGTGTCTTCCTCCATGCCTTCAACCTCCTCCTTCGAGATGATAAGATCTTCCAGATCTTCTTCTTCGTTTGTTTTTATAGCAATGACTTTTCCCTTCTCCTCCATCGATAGTTTGTTGCGCAGCAGGTTGCGTGGGGAAACGTATAGAGGAGCCATTGCTTGTTTGTCCTTCTTGGGTCTTGGCGTGCAAGGTGACTTTGGGATTTCTACCACAATCTTGACATATTTTGGAACATCACCCACAATTAGGGTCTACGTGACCTCCTCGGAGGCTGTTTCTCTTATGTCCATAACATCCTTAGTAGATGCCATCGTACTCGTCTAGAAATCTAGCACTCGCAAAATCAGGAGCTCAATTAACGCTCGGATCACAACACTCAGGGCTATGATTAATCTCTCAATTCGAAAATGACCAAGTGTTATTTTATGGGTAGCCCTTTGTATTTGATAGCACTTTTTGAATTTGATTTCAACCGCTCCCCCCAATTCCGGTTCATTAATGCTTTTTTGGTGGTAGATTTTCCCAAATCTTACCCATAAATCACGTCTTAAATACCTGCTACCCACTCCATTTGGCCTTAAGTCGAGCATCCCATCGTGAATAGTGACTTCAATGGTCACTTTATGGCCAACTCACATAGCAGCGTAACCCCCCGTACACGGTCATGGACCTTGTGACTCTTTGTTTCTGCTCGCAGCTCCAACCTTGCATAGCTCTCGGGCAGAACAGTTTATAGTCCCGTGCTCCCTTTCAACTGCTTGGAGCACTAAGACTGTTCCTTCCTTGGCTAGTCAGGTGGTCGCGCCACCTATGTAGAGTTCCATTCTTTCCTCAGTCATGGTTCCTCGAGACTCCCCAGCTTTTATTGTTACGGTCGGTATCGCGCACTTCACCATTTGCAATGTGCTACCCTAGTTACTATGCTTAGTAATATGCGGTCCAAGCCAAGGCATCAGATTAATTAATTCACGGTGATAGTTCTCAAACTTGTCAGCATGATCGTGCGCACCTTGTTTTATCACCGTGGTCTTCTTATTGAGAAATTTGTCCCTTATCTCATCTTCCAGCTTCTTGACTTCTGTGTCCGCTAGCGCACTTTTCTTTCTTAACCGTACCCTTTCTTCTTCAAGTTTTTGGAGTTTGAGGTTTCCCTGTTGAATTTCTTCCTGAAGTCCCATGCATTCTGTTTCTTGCGACTGTGTGATCCTTTCTGTCCGGGCTTCATGGACCATCGTATCTATGGGTACTACTCTGTACAGACTAGGCTTTGCATTCTTTATAGGGATTACAACTTATGCTTCATACTTCAGCTTTGAAAGTGCTCGCATGGTTAGGGTTTTTCACATGGTCCTATAATCCCATAGAACTGGTGGTACGTGCAGGTCCTAGTCAGTTTGCTTCTCATGGTGGACCACATTCAGTGCTTCGTGTACTTTGTCAAAGGCTTCCACACGGATAATCTTTGATGCACTTGGTCTTATCATGCCTTGTCATTCGTGCCATCGTCTTGCTCGCTCCTACTTATTGGTCGTGTTACCTATTGCGAGGATGGTGTGTGTTCATGTAGGTTGCGCACCATATGCCTATACCCATCTGGAGAGGTGGGCATGTAGGCTATTGCGTCTATCATACCCGACTTTCATCCACATCTGAGGCTTTCCAAACTACATGTGCATCATCCTTCTGCATTCCCGCCAGTGCTCAAAACTTCTTTGATGCGTACCCCACGACCTTGTGGGCATAGCACACAATGCCCATTTTAGAGCCTCGAAACACTATCGTTCCGGTACTTCTCTTTCAAATTTGTCCAGGAAATCATCCACCTCATTCAGTCCGTCATACCTAGGCAAATCTCTTCCCTTTGTTTCCACGCAGTGTAGTGACCTTATCATCATGTTGCAATTGAGTGTGGTTACCTCGTGTAACTGGTCCTATCATCATTCTATCTCTTCATCCGAATCTGAAGTGCAGGAGCTTTCACACTCCCACAAGATCCTGCCATCCATGGTTGGATTCACCCAGTCCTACTCCCACTTAGTTATCTTGTAAATATAGTCTAGATCATTGTCGCTATCATAGTCGTGCATCGGCTCCGTGTAGCGTGATCCTTCTGTAGGGTCTAAAGGTACCACTATGTGTATTGACTTTTTCTCAAAAATCATTTTGCGCTTCTTTAGATTTATCACTTTGTTCATGTCAGTGGCCCAATCTATTCCCAGTAGCATAGGATAGGGATTGCTGTCATCAACAATCTCAATCACTTCGAAATTTGCATGCGTGCTTGCACCTTCGATATCCACCGTTATTCCCTGCAATCTTCCCATAGGGAGGATATTTTGTTGGTTCGCCATTCGTAGCTGGATCTATGACCATTGTAGTGCAGGCCTGCCCATGCGCTCCCATGTTTGCTTTGGCGGGACATTCACATCTAATACTAGATCCACAATCACTTGATACATTTCATACTCCCCGATTTGCGTGGTCAATGTCATCTCCCTTCCTGTTTGCATCGTGTGCTTCCCGATCTTCCGGACTATGTGCGGTTCTCCTGGCGCAGTATCTAGTTATGAGTTCTTGCAACCCCTTCATCACCTTGCTGTCACACAACAACTTCATGCATGTCTCCAAGAATGTAGTGAACATCGATGGGTCCATTTCCGGTTCCAGTCTGTCTTTACTTCTTGAAGTAGAGGCATCCACGAAACTCTTCTTAGCTTCCATGAATGTCTCTTTAGCGCGCTCTAGATCAAATTAAAGTTCCTTTGTCAGAGCCTTGTGAACAAAGGCACTTTCTTTAGGTTGCTTGCCTTTGTCATCCCCCGTTGTGATACCACTTTGGAGCAAGATATTTACATTCGGGTCTTCCTCGCGTGGTTCAGACCTCATCATTTGTAGGTTCTGAGTCGGGGGAGGTTGGAGTGCTCCTTTATCGTGCAACCTCGCTATCAACATGGGACAGTCCTCTGTCTCATGATCAAACTACGTACAATATAAGCATGATTGTCTTGTTGGATTTGTAGAATCAAAGGCACAAAGCCCTGGCCCTTCGCAATTGTAACATATCAATTGGTCGCGACCTCTTCCTAGTCCCATTGCTCCTCGGCCTCATTCGCACCCCTGAAATCCAGCGCTCGTCATTCTCGCATTTTGATCGAGGGGACATGTCTTGGCCTGAACTATGTAGGTAGGAGTTGGATCCATCATCAATTCGTAACTTCTATAGGTGCGCTCATCATGGCCTACTGACCTACAAAAATTACAAAACAACTGTGGGGAATTTTGCGTATACTTATGTAATAAATGGTACTTATTTGTAGCGTGCTTCCCTCTTTGACAAATTGCCCACCGTAATGTAGGTGCCACGCTTGGTCCTACCTATGCCTCCGATCTCAAGGGCATTGGTCCTCCACCCACTAGGTAGTTCGCGAAGACTGGACAATGTTTCTTGTCATGTCCCTGGCCTTTGCACTTTACGCACCATACCTTCTTGCGCACTTCTGGGTGAGTTATCCTATCTTGTTTCAAACTCTACATCTCCAGGCACAGGTTCTTTAACTGCACATGAATTTGTTGGACTCCCAGATTTGGATCTTGTATCGGAGTCTCGTGAAATCTCATCGTGACCTCCAAAGCTTTAGCTTGAGTGGTTAGCCTTTGTTGCGACAAGGCATTCCGTATATGTGGTGTTAGTGAGGCTACAAACCATTCACAGTGTTTCCTGTCTATTAAGGTCATGTTCGCTTCGTGAATTGTGCCCTTTAGTCTTTGATCCAACTCCCACGGTGTTTCGCTTGGTAGCATGGTGATCTCCTTGAATCCAATAATCGACTGTGCCTCTAATTTTGGCCTACTAAATTCTTTGTTTAGCGTAGCCTGGATATCCGCTATCGCCGCATTTAGATTGTCATAGGAATTTTTAATGTACCAAGTCAGTGCGTGATCCTACAGAGCACTAACCAATGTCACCTTCTTTATATTGTTGTCCGTGACACCTTGTGCTTGCTGGCCATATTGCTTTACGATGGTGGCGGAGGTGGAGTGGGTGAAGTCGAGGTTGAAGATGGTGAAACTGGTGGTGGTGTGGGTGAATTCAGGGTTGAAGATGGTGAAACTGGTGGTGGTGTGGGCGGGAATGGTATGCATGGAATTCTCTGTCTTATCAGACTGATCGCACTTCTTGGTGAAACCTTTGCGAGCTCTTCTTTTCCCCCTCGCAAAGGTGATATCAAGGGGTTGGATTCGAGGTCTGTGCTACCTTTGTTTCTATAGATCCTCCCACTCCGCATAGCCCCACACATCAATTTATTCGTATAACCTGCTTTTCACACAGTAGGATTTTAATCCAAGTGTTCAAAGATTTGACGTACTTACCTCGCGGTCCCTTGTGGAAGCATCGTTCCACCTCACTATAGTAGACTGAAGTATTTACCGCAAACTCGGTGATAAACCCTCCTATAATTCAATCAAGCCAATATTCCACAACGCGCATGATCTTGTCTTCCAATGCTTCAAGTCTGTACACCAACTCCGGAGTCCACACAATCGATTTCTCGAGCCTACACCTTCCTTGACTGTTTTCTAGCTTTGTGATCCACTCATATAACTTAGAGGGGAAGGATGTAAAGAAAATTTTGTGGATTTCCATATATAAGTAGCAGTCTAACCATTCTTCCTTTGACAGTCGCGGATTCTTGTTTTCCTGTGCCACGAACTCGTGAATATTTTTGTCTAACCACTCTTCAATTCCTTTCTTTGTCAGATTCCAGTGATACGACATCAGACATCTCTTATGCAGATCCCGGTCCCAACAACAGAACCATTTGTTAGCTTGTTGGGGCCTGACCCATGTTCAAAGTTAGTTGACCAAACAAATCCCGGTACTACTGGCCCTTTCAGCAATAGTACGTGGAGTACGGACTGAGGTCTCATTCGAAGTAGTATGGGAGGGTGCTAGAACCAGGTTTCCGCACCCTGGAGATGTCTGATGAGTTCAACTGGTCGACATTTGACCCTGCACGCAGGTTGCTTCGTGCACTTTCCCTTACCTCACAGCCTGATATACTACCTTCACGCAGCCCTACCTAGGCGTTGAACGTTGTGCTCTTGCGTTATTACCCAGGACCTTACTGATATTCTAATGTTAGATGATTATTTTAGCCTACTTGTGTGCTTTAAGTTATTCTTAACAACATAAACCATTCATTCAAGTGTTCATGGTAAATAAATAGTATACTTTCCAATTATATCGAACATGCATTAACCCAAGAACAGATACACAGAATTATGATGAAACTTCTCTTTAGTAATTCCTTCCTTAGTTACAGACTCGACTCCGCCCTGCACACTCAACTGCGGACTACTATGCCTCTGCGCACTCAGCTGCAGAGCCTTCTCCTACTCTACGACCTAAAGCCACACTTCGCATTGTGACTCAATCGCTTAGACTTCTCATGCTCTTGCTTAGATTCTTCCATTATTCTACACTTAGAGCCTCGCTCTATTTATATAATCCCATGGTCCACAGACCATGGGTAGGTCTATCTAGCCGAAATTTTACAAAACTAGGGCAGACAACCCTATGACTCTATCATACTCTCGTGCCCCATGCCCGTAATTCGCGGAGCTTTACAACAAGATTCGGTCAAAACTTGAGCTTTGAGCCCCAAAACATGCCTTGGGGGGATTCCATGCCCAATAGTGCTGAAGTCAAAATCCTCCCTAGGAGGTTTTTCCAGCAAAGAAAGTCAAATACACGCACCTATCTCATCACTGCTACATACTAGGGAGGTTACTCAACCATTTCCTCTTTTATCTAACCATCACAAAATATTTATCCAAGGAATTAAATGGAGGATAAGACACCTATTTACCCATATAGTAACCCATTTAAATTTACATTTGACCATTTACATTCGTCCACTTTCAACTTTTGAATTTTACAAAAGTTAAACTAGAAACTCTGAAAAATTACACAATGAAAATTTTAATTAAAATCTCAGAAAACTGCAGAAGCGTAGCACCAATTTTGAGAAATTTTTTATGAGCCTTCCTAAAGTCAAAATTGAAATCTTAAAGAATGATAAACTAGATTTTTTTTTCTAGTTTCTAGAACATCCTGAATTTTTGAAAATGACCCATGGAAAGGCCTCCAAAACTCATTCTCCCAAGGTGTCTCCAGAAGGGTCACGCCAGAACTAGAAGGGTTGTGCCAAGTTTGAGGCCATTTTTAGGTACCTTCTTGAAGTCAAAATTGAATATGAAAGAATGGTAAAATATCCTTGTCTATCTAGTTTCCATAACATCTTGAATTTTTGAAAATGACCCATAGTAAGGCTTCCAAAAAAGAATTCTCCCAAGGTGTCTCTAGAAGGGTTGCGCTAGAACTAGAAGGGTCGCACTACTCTACGAAAGGTTGCATTTCTGCTAAAAGGGTCACACTTTTCCACAGAAGGGTCACGCTTTTCCTAAAAGGGTCGTACTTCTCTACATAAAGGTTGCATTTCTCTCAAAATGAAACAAAACCCTCAATTTTCATAAAGTTTTCTCCTGCACGATAATGACTGAGAGATGCTTGAAATTTTAACAGTGAAAATGAGTTAAAAACAACTCATATTACCCTTTTAAACTTAAATTTGGAACCTTGACACTTTATGACCTTTGAAATTTGAAGCTTGGTAACTTTATGGCTTTCTTAAGACATTGAATCTTGTTTGGAACTCTAAACTGCAGCCTTTGGAACTTAGAACTTTGAAGTACTTATTACATATAAAAATATAAATTTACATTTGATATCAAATTTTATTGAGGAGACTTGCTTATCACCACTCCTCCTTTGCCGGATTTTATGCATGAAATTAGAGATTTAGTGACCTTGAAACCCTAATGACCTAATGGATACACCGAGCTGAATGAAGAACATGGTGACATGACTGAAGTGATGATGATTATTTGTTAAATGGTGACACATCCAACTAAGTGATGGAAGTCATCGAACATGGAAATCTTGGAGTGGAAATAAACCTAGACACACTAACCAGTGGCCAAAGTTTTTGAATGGGAGACCTAGTGAAATGACAAAAACTTGACCTTAAATCCTAATGGACATTATGAAAGAGAACATTTGATCACTGGTGGAAGGAAAAATTCACTGACACTAACATGGGCCATAATGAACTAAGCATGATTCTACTTCTTGCGTTGGATTCACTTCAGTTTCTATTGTCTCATATTCTAAATTTATAGATGTTTTGGGTTGTTTTGAGGTTTCAGATCTTGTTGATTTTGACCTTTCAGTTTTAATCTTTTCCAATTGACTAGCTGTAAATCCAGGGGGTAAACCCTGCATTCGACACGAATTCCTTGGTGAATCAACCACGATGAAATTTTTTCAAGAAACCAAATAACATTCACAATCCAAACCTAAGGTCTCTAAAAATTAAAGCAAGAAAATAACATGCGCTAGTAAATCTAAGGAATCAAACCATGCAAACAAGCTTTTCACAGTGAAATCACTAGTTGGTGATGAAACCCAAAGTCGTAGAGATCAAAGTGAAAAATGGCTAAAGATAGAGTGCGTGGAACTAGTTACGCTGAAAACCTGCTTAATGTAAATGATCTGGTACAAGTAAACTTCATTTAAGCCATCTCAAATGAAGAATACCCTAAAAAAAGGTCCAAGTGAGTCTAGCCAACATTTGTTCCAAGTACAACAGAGACTTCCCCTCTGTTGTCACCTCAGGTAATAGCCCTAAGATTATGGTCTCTAAGGTTACCATGTAAAACAATTTAACTTGGGGGGACAATGACAGATCAGGTTTACATGCAAGGGAAGAGTAACAAATATCAATACCCTTGAAAGTTCCTCAACATGGTTAATTTGAGGTTTACTTCCAAGCGACTCAAAGTACCTTTCGATACCATTTGTAGTACGTTTAAAAACCTCTATCGTAACCAATGAAGTGGGGTTGATCACTCCACTAGGTTCGACATGATCTCGTGCTTAACTCCTTTGTAAGGGGAGATTCCCAGAGCCATATTGCAGTAAATGGACTTACTCCTTATCGCAAGATGCTAATGTTTGTTTGCAGCTTTGTAAAGTTAACTCACTTTCCTATTCCAAATCCCTACAACCTGATCTAATGTAGGTGGAAAAGTGCCCTAAAATAATAAAATTTTCTAGATTGATTTTATTAGCATTGATTTTAAGAGTTGTTACTTACTCAAAGGTAAATGGACGTGAAACTCATGGTATTATGAATTGACGCAAAACCTTAATGAAATCAAAGATGAAATCATAATATTTTATTTTCAACGAATTTATAATTGAAGTAAGGATAAAGTCTTTTTATTTTTCAATGGAAATGCAAAAAAATCTTAAATCTCACTATATCCCATTTCCTAAATGCAGATTTTCAATTTCGAATTACCTAAATATGGAATTTAACTTTTAAAAATTTACTTTTGCCCAATAACTCAAAAAATCAAGAAACTTTCCTTTTTGACATGCAATCACTCAAAAATTCCCAAAATGCATGAAGAAAGAAATCAACACTAAAATTAATTTTTCCTATTGAATGCTATGAATTTGCCACAATCAAGAGTACAATTCTAAAACACTTCAATAATGGAAGAAAAATGAGTTTTCGTTTCACATCCAACATAAGAAGCACTTTTCATAAAGAATACTCATTCTTGTAAATCATTTCTTTTCATTGACAAAACAATATTTCACAAAATAGCAAAATAAATATAAGAATTGATTTGTTCGAAAGAAGAAAGACAAGAAGACAACAAGCCAAAATCAACTACAATTTCTTTTGATAGATTGACCACACACTAGATGAAGCATTTACCCTAATTTGTGAAAACAAGAAAATTGTAAGCAAACTCTTTCACAACACTCAAGAAGACTGCCAAAGACTCAATGAAGGTATAAACAAGTGTAATTAAACTCAAAAAACCAAAATTTCTGGACTTAATGAAGAGAAAACTGATTTTTTCAAAAATTCCAAGTATGTGCGTAGGCCATAGAACAATCCAGTGCACATATGCACTGTTGCAAAGGGAAAAGTGTGCAGAAATACACTCTGTGCCTAAAGAGAAAGTGCACACAGTGGGAATTTTTTAGAAAAATTAAAAACAAGTCAAATAAATCATAAAATCCGGATTTTCAATATTTCTAAACTCTCAGAGAGGGCTACAACAAAAGGAAAAAAAGCCAAGGCAAAGAGAATAATGGAGAGTGAGACGATCCCCAGTGGAGTAGCTAATTTGTTAGGTAGACTAATCCCTCTTGTAGATAAGACAGATCTACCTAAACCTAAAACTAAATTTAGTAACAAATAAGAAATCACTGTTACCTTTCCTTAGCTTACGATTGGTTGAAACAGGTAATATGCGAGAGATCACTTACCATTGATCAAAATGCCTGTCCAAGTCCCTTTCAGTGCCTTTGACATTTAGCTTCTCCTTAATGCTTTAAAGACCATTCCAACACTTTCCACAACTTCTCCTTGATGTCTCGAAGGAGATATGCATAGACAAAAACACATAAAGGATCAAAGCATCTAGTATATATAATGAAAGATAAGTTAACTACTTAACTCAACATATATCATAAATTGAATAAAAAACTAATTACAACCTATGTGAGCGATCAAGGAATCCCACAAATGATATAAGAAAAAACATGTTTAGGAAAGAACAAATGATTTTTATTAAATAAAAGGGGGAACAAACTTACAACCTTAAAGCCTTGATGTGACAAGCCTCTTCTCACAATCTCCAACCCTCTCCTTGGATGGAGCTCCTCTTAGCCTTATTTCTTCAACATAAGCCTACCTTCAATGGTCCTCCCCAATCCTCCGCCCTGTGTTTGATTTATAGGCAAAGAGGAGGAAGTTTTAGGATCCTCTTCCTAAGGGATGAGATCCACAAATGGTGGGATAGGGGATCCACAAAGAGAGGGAAGTAGCTCCATGATAGGAGGTATCAAGCTTGAATAGGCATCCATTTGAGGAAGTTAGTTTGAAAATATTTGACTAACAAAACTTCTAAACTTACCTTTTAGTTTTTTCCTTGTGCTGAGTCATGTGCGCAGGGCAGCGTGTAAGACAAAGTGCACTTTTGCACAAATTCTAATGGAATCTTTTGCGTATGCACAGAAATGGACTAGGGAACTGCACATGAATCCAAAAATAGGTTTTTGAGACTTGAGATCCAGGAATTTCCTTCTCTTTGGGATTGTTTGGATTCTAGCCTTGCAAGGGGATGATTTGGAACACTTTGATGGATGGCGAAAGATACAGACTGATGGTCATTTGCCTAATGTAACAAAATGATTTGTAAAAATGGTACTTTTGTGGATTTTCTGTGTAACCCATAAATACCCCAAACTCTGTTGTCAGCTAAGGATTCTTCCTTGATTCTTTCGAGACATGACAGGAAATAAAGTATCCAAAAATCCTGAAGTGTGACACATCTAACTTCCTCCATGAGAAAGCCTCCTCCGAAGTAATCATACTAAGAATCTAATGAGGACGCCAGTTTTGCAAATAGACTCATGTGTTGCATGTCTCAAACCACAAATTTAGATGTAGGCCTTTGTCATGCAACATCACCCTCGATGCTCCGACAATGATATGGTTCTTTCTCCTAGCCACCCCATTCTGCTATGGGTTTTATGGTGCTATTAATTCTCGTCGAATGCTTTCTTTTGCACATAAATTCTTGAATACTGCTCCTGAGAGCCATCACCTTCTTACTGATTTATTTCTCAACCAGTGCCTTGAATTCTTTGAACTTGGAGAATGTCTCGTCTTTCTTCTACATGAAGAATATATGACACTTCTGTGAGGATTCGTCAATAAAAATGATAAAATATTTGTTTATGGCAATGGAGGCTATCGAGAAAGGTCCACAGACATCAGAGTGGATCCTTTCTAGGATTGCATGTGATTTGTTGTCCCAATCATGGAATATGAATTTTGTGTACTTCGCTAATGTAAGTGCTCCTTTAGGGAGGCCAATGGTTATTTTTTGCATAATCTTCAAGGCACCATGATGCAAATGGCCAAGTCTTATGTGCCAAAGTTCATCGACATTGTGACCTTGCACTTTCTCAGCCTTAGTTCTTAATGCAACACAATATTCCACATATAGCTTGTCCAAGTTCTTCACGTGAACCCCAATCTGCTTCACCTGTCCTCTGGCTATACATCTAAGGAATTCTTTTCCTTTGCTAAAGATCACATCTTAACCACGGTCTTCCAAAATTGCAATAGAGATGAGATTTTTCTTTAAGTTTGGAATGAGCATGACATCGTTGAGCTTGAGAGGGGAGCTCAACTCCCTCTAAAAGGTGACTATACCAATCCTAGTCACGCTATATCTTCCGTCGTCCCCTACCTCGATGTGCATCTTGAGATATTTCTCCTCTAGGTCACTTAAAAAGTCTCTACACCCTGTCATGTGGAACAAGGCACCTGAGTCTAAGTACCACACACTCCCCATCACTGTGATGACCATGCATGTGATAAGGGTAAAGTCAAGCTCAAACTTTGAGGCCAAGGCTTGATCTGTTGCTCCTCTCAAGGTCTTACTGCTTTCCTTTTTATGTGGAAACTTTGTGTCATAGTGCCCTAGTTCATGAGAATGGAAGCTTTTAATTTTGAACAAATATTTTTTTTTCTCCCTTGGCTGGATTCTGGGTTGGTTTGATATTTCATCCCTTTTCTTTTCTTTCCCTTTCTAACCAATGCAATTTTTTCTTCATCCTTGCCCTTGGATGAATTCCCATCTCTGGTATTTTACCTTATTTCCTCCTGTAGAAAATTAGACCAATATCATTCCCAATTCGGTAGTTTCTCCCTCCCGTTCGCTGAATATTGATAGCTATGCCATCTCTTGGGAAGGCATAAAAGGTACAGGCTTACCATGTCATGCTATGAAATAGTAACAACCAACTCCTACAATCTCATCATGAACTTGTGTGCAACTACTCAGATATTGAGAGATAGTGTCATTCTTCTGCATCTTGATATTTCAAAGTTTATCCTTGAGTGCTAGCTTCTGGTGGTCACTACTATTTTGAAATAGATATGTGCATGCCACATTTCATGAGTTTCTTTCCCACGGATATTGGTGACAATGTCATCTTCTACTCCCTCTAATATTATTCTCCTTGCCTTGGCTACATCTTTCTTCCACTGGGCAAGGTTCTGGGCATTAGATTCCTTTGCTTTTGCAACATCCCTCTTGATGTATTCAAAGAAATCCATTGTTTTTGAATACCACCTCCATGCAATCCTTCCATGTGATGAAGTTAGAGCTTCCTTCTAATTCATACTCTAGCCTCATCCCATTGAAGGTAATATTCTCAGATATGAAGAGATCCTGCTACATTGAACTGCAAATTCAAACCTCCTGAGAAACAACTTCAAAATTCCTGCTCTAATGTGAATCCTGTTCTGATACCATGTAGAAATTATGGTGTATGCTTTCAACTGCTCATGAATTTTTGATCAAAATCACAAGACACAAACCTACTCTACTACTCTTCGAAATTCAATTCAAAATTTATAACATCAATCACAAACATGCAATGAGAAATAACACACACGCACAAAATATTTTTTTCAGGGAAATCAATCTTCTAAAAACCCCAATGTCTGGTTGCGTTAATGTAATGAGTGGAGATGCATTACAATTTCTTTGTTCAACTGAGCACAACCTGCAAGTGAATAACATATCTGTCTGCTCACTGAGAAGATATGACCTAGACGTAGTCAATTTATGCCTCTGCTTGAGCCCCTATTTTTTTGTACAATTCCTTGAGAAATTAGGCCCCTATTATTTAGGAATTTCTCCAATATGGATTGCACAATTCCCAAGGTTGATCATCAGACTACATGAAACACCTGTACACTCATGAATAGTCCGCAACTACTATTACACTACCTTGGAATCTCCACCATAGTCGGGGAACTTGAATTCTCTGCATGCACTAGCTATTTTTGGATGCTTTATCACTTAATTGGATGATCACTCACTTTGATTAAAGTCCAACTGCACTGCCTACCTTCCACTATTTCCTCCAACTGTTGGAACTAGTTTAACTAAAAACAACTTGAGATAATTGACCTTGATTGCTACAAATTAGCAATCACACATGCTTAATTGAACTCCAACTCCTCCAACTCAAATATACTGAGTAAATTGGGCGACACAAGCCATATTACACAAGTTAACAACATCCAAGTTGTTTGTTGATGTGGAAATTTGAATTTTCTCAATTTAATCAAGGAAAAATCAAATTGAGAATTTCTTGCTGCATTTTTCAACAAAGTCACTTCATGGTATCAAGCCGCCTTTTTCGTTGCTAGAGAATTTATGTTGTCTATCGAATATTGGGGCTATGGTCCATTATAATGTAGACATGCTTGTCTTTCTAGCAAAGAACCACAACGTTCAATTTTATGATGTATACTATGATAGGCCAGTGTCAGAGGTCAAGGTTTCCCAAAGTAATTATATTCCGACAAATGATGTTTCGGTTTTTATAACTCTTGTGACACTTTTAGTAAATGTATCTATAATGGGTATAATTGAAATGAAAGTTCGAGAAGGTAAGGTTTGTGACAGGTTTTCTCTTAAGTACTAAGAATCCAAATCCAGAAATGGACATTTATTCTTATCAACTATTATTGATGAACCTCATACTGATGTTAGAATTTCAACCCTTATTTTCCATCCATCAAAGAATATGGTAGTGATTTGTTATTATGGTGGAAATTTCAAGGTATGGGTTGAACATGAAAAGGGAACAGGGATGCAATATCACCTTAAAATAAATCCAAGACCTTCAAGCTTAGGTTGCAACAAATAATTCAGAGGCATTCAACTTCGATTTGGTATTAGTAAAGTCATTTCTAATGATGGTGCTACCATTAATTCTATCCTTGTTGTTGCTGCGACAAACACCGTCCAAATTTTTTCCTACACTTGAATTTTAGAGCCTACTGTGGATCTTGCAATCATTGATTTAATTAACACTTCATGATTGATTAATTCTTTGGTAATAAATCAAGTATCCTTCATATAATCTGAGTGTCAAAGTCACTTTCTCATGCATGCCAAATCCTCGAAGAATTCACAAGTGCACTTCTTTCGATGCAAGCTTACATAGGCATGGGGTAGCCCCTGAAAGTAAGGCTTGCAATGAATATTGACAGTGATCGTGAAATCCATTCATACATAAACTGAACAAATTATGTTGACAATGAGTGTGCATCCTCCATTTTCAATCTCCCTCTCACTTTGGTTACATTTGTACTTCTATTCAAGTGGTTTTCACAATTGTCGCTTTTGTGCACTTTGGTTTTCATGAGTGTTTCTTTCACTTTTGCAACTATCATTTTTACTTGCTTTCACTTCTACAAGTTATGCTTTTGTGTTCTCTTCCCCATAGCATGTGTCACTTTCACTTTATTTATATTTTGCAACTATCGTTTTCACTTTTTCTTATTGTTTCTTTTTGGTAAGGGAAGTGTCACATTTAGTGAAAGGGAGTCATATGTACACTCTTGAAGGGAAGCCTTGATGCAATCTATTGTGCTATTGTGATTTATCTATCATAGGGATATGCATTAGACTCATTCCCCAAGCCTTGAGCACTATTTCGTTAGTGTCATAACTTGTGTCGGAAAATGTATCTCAAGTGTCACACTTGGAGGTAAGTGTTGTTATGTTGTTGTTTCGATGAAGAAATGTTGATTTTGGGTGGTAAATGCTTCATTTTTGACTGGATAATGGTCTATAAGTGTGTGATCATGTAAATTCATGTTCTGGTCCCATATTTCGCTTCCTGGGTCACACACTTAGTCATTTGTTGAAGATGATCCTTCCTCGATCAATGTCCCTCTGGTCTACCTCTCCGAACTGTGCATTACATAGTCTGAGGCCTCAGTCAACCTGACCTGCCTCTTGGGATTGTGCATTGCATAGTATATACCTCCAAGGAAAGCATAGTGCATAGTCATAGTGCTCAGTTAGCCTCCTGCCCTTGGGAGCTGTGTAACTTTATTCTCTAGTTAGTCTCTCTCTATGTATTGCACAGTTTCAGTCAATAGTTTGGTCTCTCTGTCTCACTGAGTTTCCCAATTGCACATTCATTAGCCCTCTAGGACCACAAATTGTGCAATAATAGTGAGAAATGCCTTCCTATCTGCCTCTTTGACTTGCTCAACTACGAAATCCTCAGTCACTGACCTCCTATAACTACACATTTCACAATCATAGTGAGAAATCCTTCATCGTTATTGCACTGACTTGCCCAACTACGCAACCTTGTGCCTCCAAATTGTTGAGAATTCAATAGGGAAATGAATATGTTAGTTCTCTTAACTTGATAATTGTTTGTGTTATCTTTTACTTATTATCTTTGTTCGTTATTATTCCAATGTGCAATACATGAAACAACTACCATAACAATAAGAACAATGACATAGTATATAGGCTGCAAGCTAGGGCCAAAACCGCTCCTCTTTAGGGGAAAAACCCGTAAATATATTCTCTGATTAGATATTTCAATTGTAGAATACCATGACCTAGAGACTTAGACAAATACCCTTCAAGATCAAGTCAACTATGACCTCCTGTTGCAATATCTACGACCTCCCAGTATATCCGAAATTCTGCACCCCAGCTACTGTTGCTGCTTCTCTAGGAGACTCCAATCTCCCTCTAATAGCCTTCCTCTTCAATTTTATTGCCTTGTCTTGAGTATTATGGCTAATAATATTCCATAAGATACCTTCACTTTCCTTCCCTTCTATTTTACTTCCAAGAACGAACCTCAATAGATCTCTGCACAAAAATCCAATCTCCAATCTTCCCAAGAGAGATAAATAAGGCTGAGAAACACTTAGTTTGAATTCCTCTTCTTCACACTTCCTTCTTCGAATTATTTCTTCTTCTGCTTCTTTGCATAAGACATGAGTGATTGAGTGATCCAAATGGAGGACACGTTCCTTTATATATAGGCTTCTTCAAGGGTGGATGTGGTTCTTCATGGAGGCCAACTTGATAGCTCTTTAGGCTGACTTGATCTTGGAGGTATTTTGACACTTTAAAGACAAAATAAATTCTTCTTTACAATTTACAATGCGCCCATAGGGTCTTCAATATATGACCATGAATCGTATACCTAGGAAAAACCTTTGAAGAACTCAATGGGTGCTTGACCTATAAAATAAAATAACTTGAGCATGAAACCCATGCTCTAATAATAATAATAACTTATTTTCATTTTATATTTACAATAATACATTTCACACTTATGAAGACTAGACCTAGTTACAAAATTTTCAAGTCCGGTCTCCCAGAATTATACACGACACATATTCAGTGAGAAAGCCGTCATTGCTATCTCATTAACTCTATCAACTACACAATCTTCCTTCTCTAACCCCCAGATATTGTGCATTGTGTAGTCACAGTCCCTAGAACTTCACTCTTGCCTCTTGGAACTGTGCCTTCCATAATCTTTGAGCCTCTCCCTCAACCTAGTACCTTGTTTTGGATCAGTCAGTGCATTGCATGGAGAATCAGATAGACTAGAAAATTTTTGGACCGATGTCATTTTGTTATGTGTGAATTCGATCTGCAGGTACTGAATCTTGATATGACTGGATGATTCTTAAGGAAGATTCCTAGAAGATCATGTAGAAAGAAACTTGTGAAGTTGGAACCATGAAGAGATCATCAAGCAAGAAGAAGAAGGTCCACAAGATCAAGAAAAAGATTAAAGATCAAGATCATATAAAGACTCCATATGAATTAACCTCTTGGAGGATTAAGGTGATTCACATGAAAGATTAGTCATGAATATGTCAAGGAAGAAAAAAGAAGATAAATTTGGAACTGATATATCATCATGAATATCGAAGTCATTTTTTTCCAGACCATGGCTTGTACAAATGTCATAACAGTGTCATATGTGTCAATGGGTCTTGCCACATGATGTGGAATGTAATTATGTATTTCTAAAAATGAAAAATGTAGATGTGTGGAAGTCCAAGAGTCACATGTGGAATATGAAAAGTCACAGGTAGAATAAATAGTTATTAGGAAAAGTTGAAGAGTCTTGTAAAAGTTCAAGAGTCACTTGGAAGTCCAATAGTCACGAGGATATTAAAGGATTCCTCTTGCTATAAATACACCCTCATAACTCAAGCAAATGGATTTTGTAGTCATAAAATTTGGAGTGTTAGCCTTGGATTCTCTAGCTAGGCATAGGAGAGAAGATCATTCTTTTGAGAAGCAAGAAGTGACTTAATGGTCCACTATTGGAGCTAGTGTCTCACCATTGCAATTGTGTACTTGGATCTTTCACCCAATAATAAGAAGCTCGTTTGGCCAACAAATTTTCATGCATGTATCATGAATCTTGTAAGACTATTCTTTAAATGTTTGCGGTGTATGTTATGTTCATACGTACTAAGGAAATTTAACTACTTCATTGGATTTGGTACTCACTATGTTGAACGTGTGTTGTATTTACTTTAATGATTATTGTGTCTATGTGAAATATTTCACTAGATAACTAACAATATTTCCCTTCTTTCATGTGCCTCTCTTAGGATAGTACTATTATTTTCCTCCTAAAGACTCATTCTCATCTCCCCTCTTGTGAAAGTCTCTGTTTACTCATTGCAATTAGTGTTTCACAATGTCACCTTACTTGCTGACTTCAAAGGTTATGTGCATACTCTCTTATGTTATTCATTACAACTAAGGCAAACCTTAAAGTTATGGTGGTCAAACTGATAATCTGGATGGGGCTCCTACTCCAAACAGTGTGAGGTCTAATTAGGACTTCGCATCGGGGAGACCCCCTTGGTTGACAAATTTCCAACACCATCAATTGTTAGCTCTAGAAGGAGGGCCATATGACAAGCTGTGCCCATTGAGTATATTTTGAACCTCTTATCTTAAATGGATCTTCCCCAAATGGATTTTTTCCTATAGATTCCTCAACGTTCCTACCAGTGGATAAGGAGCCTTATGTTCTACTAATTCATTGTGAACATGTATTTATTTAACTCAAAGAAGAAGCAGTAGTGATCAATAATCTATTAATACATTGTTTATTGTGAACATATAAATGTGTTTATTAATCAATAAAATTGTTATAACATACGTCTAATATATGCATGTACTCATTCATGTGCATGTATTTTTCTATGAAGATAATCTGGACCTGAAATGGATATTTTTCATACACTATGATCCAAGATTAAGGCATGTATTTGATTATGCATTAGTGGATACTGAGCAAAAAAATGGTGGCCAACAAAATGAGGGAGGGGGATTAGAGAAAATCAAAGAAATTGACATCCATGATGATGCTGAAGATGGTTATGTTTAGGAACAAGAAGCGAAAAATACAAAGTTAGATGATGTTATGGAAGACAACAATATGGATGGTATAGAAATGATGAGCCAAATACATTTGGTAACAATATGGATGGTCTATAGTCAGATTTCAATGATGATGAAAATGATGCAGGGAAAGATGAGGATGATGATAATATTAACTACTTGAAATATCATATGAAATTTGATAATGATACACTCGATGACATTTTTACAAAAAATGAAGTTAATGGCAAATACTTTTAAATTTTTAGAATTATTTGAAATTCCTCAGTTTTATTTGTGTCAATACAAATTACCTATTACAATATCATTAAAGTGTTCATGATATGGTATGAATTTTTGGCAGAAAAATTAGGATTACTTGAATGCTTCTTCCATTCATTTTGTATCAACAAAGATTCTAATGAAAATAGAGTATCAAAGATGAATTTTGAATCCTTTGATTAGATTCAAGTACTTTTGATGAATGTTGTTCTATAGGACTTTGTTGGATATTTGTTGGGAATGGGTTGTGTAGAGTCACTTGGTTGTTTTTGAAAGTAGAGAGGTAAGGGAGTGGAATCATTGAAGAGGGATGCATAGGAGGGATTGAAACTTAAGAGAAGGCCTAGGGGGATCAGTTTGGAATATCACATATAAAGTAGTTGTAGGATGCAGTAGAATTTGAAAATTGAGTAATATTTGCCTTGTCCACCACTGACATTTTAGATTTATTTTTCAATAATAAAGGCCTCAAACCTTTCCATATCTGCTCAATTTTTTCGTGGTGGTCCCTGAACAAACTTAGTAGAGAGATATTTTTTAGCAAGAAATAAGATCATCTTTCTTTTTGCAATATGGTTTTTGATGACCTTTGGATATTGAAATTTTCTCCATTTATTTCAAATGAGAGAAGGAACATATATGAGCTTGTAAAATTATCTTATCTCTGGAGGCTTTCGATATTATGAATATCAAACCATATTTGTGCTTGTTTTATTTGAACTATAAAGAGAAATTCCAATGGAAAATAATTTGTTAACAAAATTCTAGAGCGAAGAGTAACAACATTTTATCTTCTGAAGTTAGAATGACTTGGCTTGAGAATTTCCAATTGAGGTACATGATTTTTTTTTAAATGTCAGCAAATTCTATAAAGGATATCATGTGCATGCTTGTAATAACACAAGATTTATGTTGTTAATCCTCCATAGCAACATGGAAATATTCGTTGTTTCTTTTCATATGCCATAAATATCTGATTATGGCAGTAACATCATTGTTGCTACTTGAATATTGATATGTGAATGTGGTTGGGTAAAATCTTTCACCGAATGCATAGGGTCATAGAGAACATCAAGTAAATGTCATTGAAAGGGTAATTATTATTGATAATAATATAATGTTCTCATCAGTGCTTTAAACAAAACAATGGTGATGATGTAGAGCTATGTAGTTTGGAAAAGTGGGCAAGATTATAATATAGATTCTAAATTTTCCACCTTTGTTCTTTTACTATAATTAGATTTGAGAATTATACTCAATGTTGAACATTAAAAACCATGAAAGAAATAGCATGATAATATTGTGATTCACATCAGCCAATTGCACATTTTTATATCTAACTAATCGTTGCATTTCTCATGTTGTAAGCAAAAGTGAATTGTAAAACAGTAAAACTCAATATTCACAATGAAAACATTGCAAACCAACAACTAGTCTTAATTAGCCTGTGCTTAGTCTTCTTAGTTCTACTTCCATTTACTGCAAATTTATTTAGTATCATCCATGCAAACATCAAAGGATCTTGACAAACTTGAAGTACTTATGATCTTGACAAACTTTAATTAAATTAAGAAAAGAAGTCTTTACATACACACAATAGTATTTCTTTTCACAAATCCCAACCTTTTCCTCATCGTGATAAGATAATTTATGCAAAATTTACAAAATATTTAGTTCTACAATATTTGGGAAAAAACCCCAATATTAGCAACAAAATAAGATAAATTTGCAATCCGTTGTTGAAATCTTGGGATTTTCTATGAGTCATGATCAGTTGAAGTAGACGATTCCTCCAATGAAATCCATTTCTCGTTGAATAAAGTTCTCCTATGCCAGTTGGTTGTTGATGGGAATGATGCTACTATCATATCTCTATACATAGTATCTGACTATGTGTGAAAAGCATGCAAGATTGGTATTAAACCATTGACAACTTTTCTTGTTTAATTAAGAATATTAAAATATTTTTATAAAAGGTCAAAAATGTTTTGACTAGTTAGATTAGAAGAATTATGATTGAATTGTGATGTGTCAATCCTCTTTTATTGAAACTTGATTTGATACTCTTCATCTGGGATAAGCACTCCTTGATCATTCCAGAAGCTTGGTAGACCCTGCACAAAAATACCTGTGAAGATATATTTAAAATCTAATACTTTTCCTAACATATAATTTGCTTTTCCTATCATGTCCTTTATTAAGCCATCTTTCATAATATACTTTCTAGCTTGAAATACAAGCTCGAACCTGTCCTGTATTATTGAAAAAAACCAATTGAGATTTGGTCCTTGTGTTAAGAAATATTACAACATTTATGGCTTTCATAGGTTTTTCTCCTAGACCCTTCTGAAAAATGGAAGCTTGAGTGAAATAAGAATTTGCCAGTTCTTTTTCATCTTCAACCTATGCAAAATAATCCTTCAATCTTTTAAGTTTGAGAGCAAGACGGTTCCAAATAACATATTTAGTATCAATCAAACTAAGCTTCATTGAATTTAATCCCGCCTTTAATTATTTCTGTTTAGCCAAAGCTTCCTCAAGGGCCTTTGTTTTCTATTCATTATCTTTCTCTAATTTAGTTAAGCTCCTCCTTTATTTTTTCACACTCCATATCTTTAACTGTCAAGTTTTCCAATTCTTTGGATAATGCAATATCAAGATCATCCCTTGAAAGATGTTAAAACTATGTTTTTGAAAGTGTTTGAATTGCTTGATTTAACTCTTCAATTTGATTTCTTAATAGTCCAATGGTTCCTTTAGCATCCCGTAATTCTCTTTCCAAGTCATTTTCCTGAAGTATTATAAGAAGCTCTGGAGTTTTAGGATGAGAATCATGTGGCATTTTGAGATTTTTCTTTGGGCCTTGGATTTTGTATCTTTTTCTTCTGGTAAATTTGAAACTTCAACATTACTTGAAGCACCATCATCAAGTTCCATAATCTTTCTTTCTAATTCATATTTGCATAGTTGCAAAGTTTGTTTTTGTTTTTTTTTTTGTTTTTTGTTTTGTTTTTGTTTTGTTTTGTTTTGTTTTGTTTTGTTTTTTTTTTTTGTGTTTCTCTCACTTCAATTGATTCTCCAATTTCTTCACAGTTGACTATAATTTTTCTTTTGTAGTGGACTGATTAACCAAATATGTACAAATGAGTTGACCTTCTTATTTGGAAAAAAAAAAAAAAAAATTATCAACAACATTAAACTGATTCATATTCAATTTGAACAAGGTGGTCTTAACTCCATGAGATTTATTTTGTTTATGAACATGCTCTATCACTGCAATATTTAAAGACATGTCTGTGTTATCTACGATAGTAAGTAAATGAGGAGGATATTTTCTTTTAAGTTGTTCAACTTTCTCTTGTCTATCCTGGTAACCTTGTTGTTTGATTTCACTATGATAGGCTGTGATAGGATTTTCAACTGATATAGGTCCACTATCTATTGATTGAACAACCTTAACTTTTTTTAAGTACTACTCATGAATATGAATAAAAGGTTGTCTTGTAGAATATTTTCCTTTTAATTATTAGTTATAGGCATCAAATATTTTTCCTGGGAACATTTTGACCTCTTTCTCCGTTCTTCCTTAGTGACATCTTCTTCATTTGTCTGCATCATATCCTCAATAAATGGCCTTTTACCTCCACTGTCAAGCTTGGCTAGGGTAACTATTTATGTCTATGCTTGTCCTTCGTTTGAAACCCCTTCTGATTCCTTGGAGAATTTTTCTTCATTTCCCAATTCATTTTGATCAACATTTTCAATAGTTGACCATTCAACTTTTTTTCTAGCCTTTCAATTTCTGAACTACCCTTATGTTTATATTTAACTCTTTTTAGCTTATTTATTTAAGCTAAAATGATATAATGAGGATCATAGTGACATGTTTCATCATATTCAAAATTGAAACAAGCTAGAAATCGATCAATTATCTGTGATGTTTCTCTATTCTTAATAGTGAATGGTCCCACTATTATTAGAAATTTGAAAGACATTACTAAATTCTTACGTGAAAAAATTATAAAATCTGAATCCATTCTCTTCCTTAAGATCTCCAAAGCATAAACCCTAGGAGTGTTTGGTGTGTGTTATATTCTTTCCACAACTAATCGCACCACGGTGGGGGGCGGGTGGGTCATAGGGGTTTCAAGGGGCGGAAGCCCCCCTGCATGTGGTCAGGTGCAACGGCTCGAGAATTTTCTTTTGGACCCTATATTAGGTGGGAAGACCTACCTATGGTTTTCTGCACAGGTTTTGCACATGTTTTTGGGCATGATGGTTTTCTTCCCATTGTATTTTGCAGATCTGGTCAAGGGAACTATGATTATGTTCTAATCTAGGGTTAATGGATTGGGATTTATGAATGCTTCCACACACACACACACACACATGAATTGTAACATTGAAAGGAACATAATGAAAAATCAATCTGGTAGTCCCGTTTTGGGATCGAAGGTAAAATATCTATGTATTTGTTTTATACTCTCATCATTATTTATTTTCTGTTTTAGAATTCATCTATGGGTAAATTCTATATAGGGTTAAAACCTACACATTGTTTCTATTATAAATTTAGGATAATTGAACTTTATTGACAATGACAAAGACCATAGAAAACCTAGTAAACATTCACTAACTCCCTGATCATGATTGAAACCCAATATTTGACTAATCATGAAGAAAATGATCTGCACTAGTTTAAGAATCCACTTGTATTTCAGAGGGTAAATTAAATATTGTAGAGAAGTCTCAAAATTTTAAGGTGTATTTGTGGGGCTAGTGATATGAAGGTTTGAACAAGAGTTTTTTCATTTAATTATATGGTGTTTTCATTGATAAGACTAGAATATTGTAACCCTAGAATCTTGAGAACTAATTCAGTAGTTAAGGAAATGAGGATATTTGAAGTTTTATTTGCCACTATTGATATAATAGAAGCAAAATAATTCTTAGAGAACCATATGACCAATTCATGGAAATGAAATACTTGAGGAGCTATACATTATGGCAGACCTGACTCCCAAATTTTACAACTCTTCCAAATTTCATCATCCTACTGAAAGAACAATTGGGGGATCTGCTCTTGATTAGTATGACAAAATTGGGTCATAAACATCATAGTCTTGGTCCACCAGGTGATTATGGTCTGGGTCAAATATTTTGTGGATGGAGACAATTTTATTAAAGGATTCCATTATTTCGACTGTTAAAACACTGATACAGAACAAGAAACCAACCTTGAAAGTTGAATTATTGTTGACTAAGATGTTTTAAAAATATTCAATGTCATCAGTAATAAATCCCTTTTCCCCTATAAGCAACTGCAGAACATTGTGTTGTTACTGGGTAAAAATAGATCTTTATAAATAAAGTGCTTAATAAAAAGTTAGAAAATACCAAATTGTTGTATCCATTGATTCAACCTATTTTCTAGATCAAAAGTGGCAATTGAGTGCTGAGAAATGAACGAAATGTAACACAATAAAATAATCCCACACTGAATCTATTAAGGGATACGTGTTTCTTCTTGGTAAGTGCGAGATTTGAATGGTAATTTATACTTCAGGCTGGTTCAAAATCCACAACACATATTCATTGTTGATCTCCAACTTCTCGCAATTTGGATCTTTGAACCATGTATTACAATATGGTACTTTGGCCTTTGGTGCTTTGAACTATCCAACATGAAATAGAGTAAAATACATGTCATTATTTAAATATCCCAACTCCTGGATGCTATATTGACGCATAATGCATACACACACACACACACACTCTAATGTTGGGCGCCTTATGTTGGCTTCTATTCACATCCGACATGTGATGCTTCGTATGTGTTGGAGTAAAACTCTTCTGACTTGGATATTTAGTCTAGGAACCCAATAATTTTTTATAAAAAGAACTATAACCATGTATATGAACCTAATGTATAACAATAGCCTTAAAAAATTTTGACCCCAATTATAATTCTTTTGCAAAAGTTTATAAAAATTTTAATATGTGATAATAGACACTTAAACCCTTAAGCCTTAATCCCTTAACACAAAAACCTTAAAAACCCTACACTCAATGTGCATTCCCTATAAGTATTATCATTCCTAATTCCTAATCCTAAATCCATAACCATTATAGTTACTAACCCCGTGATGTCCAAGCCTTATCACCCCTAAATTGTATAACACATAATAACTATAATTCCAAGCCCCTACAACCATTAAAACCTACTAATGTTGACCCCTAACCTCTATTATCTAATATAACTTGTAACCATAACCACTATATCCCAAAAAACATAACACTATCACCCTTAACTGTTGAAATGTAACCATTATCATTAATAAACTCTCAGTCATAACAACTATACTTGTTAACTAGTAACATATATGATCTATAACCTAATCCCATATACAAACATATTCTCTAACTCATGTATCTCCTATATGGGAATGAGTAATGATGACAATAAGACTACATGATGAACGTTGATGCAAATATTGGCGATCTCAAATTAGATTATGTGGGGATGTCAAGGATCCTTGAACCTTGAAGCCCTCACATACCGTCAAGGCATGTGCCTAGTTTAACCATGTTTCGACACATACAAGAATAGTTTGAAGAAATTGCAACATTGGCCCCATTTACTTCTCGTTGTGCGACACTGGCGAATGACATTGGTGAAAGTGAAATCACTTAATCTAGCTGCCCCTATATTTCTCAACATGGTATCAGAGCTAACATGAAAAGACAAGAAAAGGCAGTTTGAATATCGTTAAGAAGGACTAATCCACACATCATCCTGAATTAAGCAATTAAGGAGCATCAAATAGGACTACCCATCTCATCTCAAGGACCATTTCATCTAGATGGATCAACATTTTGTGGAAGAAGACCTCAAAGACCCTACCCCACTCAAAGAAGGATTCAACACTTGAAGCACCTTGGGAAGCATCCACATTCTACATTATCATCCAAGAAAACAAAAAGAATCACTGCCATCATCATCAAAGGAATCAAGGCTATATCCCTTGAAAAAGAAGCACCATCATCTCTGAAGAAGGAAGACATCTTCAAGAAAGCAGTCATCACAAATAAGGGATCTTCAATCATCAACATCATCAAGAATGCATCAAGTTGAATATATCATCTACAAAAGGAGCATCTTGACATTACAAGTATTTCATATTTATGTCTAAATATACTATCAAAATGACTTCATTCTACAAGGAAAGAAACAAATTGGTTGGGTCATAATATTTCCTTGCATGGAAGAAGAGGATATATTTGATCCTCATAGAGAATGAAGTTATTGAAAATGTTAAAGGTGCAATCCCCAAACCATCACAAGAGGAAGCTCAAGAAATATTGAAGTATATGAAAGGGGAAATAACAGCTCAAAGAATCCTCATAGAATCAATCAAGGATTCCCTCATCCCTTATGTAGAAAGTTGGAGAAATCAAAAGAAATCTATGATAAGCTAGTAGAACTAGTTCAATAATCACTGGAGGAGAAGCTATATAATTGAGAACCGAACTATACAAAATGAAGGTATCAATGGAAGAAGGTGTATCCTCATATATTATGACGGTATCATAAATAAGAGATCAATTACAAGAATTGGGAGAAATAATGTCTGATAAAGAAATGACCACTGTTGTGCTCAATGCACTACCTGATGAATGGGTAACTTTTTAGCAACTATCTATGGAGACAAGGAAGCCACTCCATTAAGTGAACTCTAGTCATTATGTAATATTGAAGAAACTATGTTGAAGGCGAAGAGCGATGCTGGATCAAATGAACAAGTTCAAGCATATGTTGCAATGGCTAGGAGAAAAGGAAAGTTTGTAAAGTTTGATCCTCAGAAAAAGAAGAAGATACAATTCTATGAGCGTAATGAATATGGGAAATTTAAAAGGAATTGTCCTAAAATTAATAAAGATAACAAGAAGAGAAAAGAAAGAAATGAATCCAATGTCATCGGAGAAGCGGAAGAATCTGAAAAGAAGAATACAAAGAAGGAGGAGGTGAAAGAACTCTACCATGACTAAAATACACTTGAGTTCTTTTTAGTTTTTTATAAGATAGCAATCATGATGGAAACAATCATAAGCATAAAGATGCATTAGAGTTCAAATAGATATGACATTATCATAGAAACCTGCAAGGATAGTTGAAGTAGAATTCTTCATGGTTGAAGCAATCATCATTATATAAAGGAAGAAGCTCTTGACATTTCCATTGAAAATATAAAAGGAAAAAATAAGTAGCAGTATATATATGGTTGGAAAATTTCATCTAGCAAGATAGAAGATAAAAGAGGTCATCACACATTATCATTAGAAAGGAGAATTTGCAGAGTAGGGATCATCAAGATCCTCCACTAGAATATTTATACGAAGATTCACCTCTACTTAGAAGAAGCAAGTGCCTTGTAGATAGTCCACATTCCACCTTGTGTGGGATCCAATGGTAAGGTATGCTGATGAAGATATGCAACATGTTGAGTTAAAGTACTTTCATATTCAAGCAAGGAAAAGAAGCTGCTAGAAGGAAGTATAGATGACCAAAAAAAGGAAAAGGTATGTATATATTTTATAGATAAAGTCATGTCATCATATAGTTTCATATAGCATGGTTGAATGTTCAATATCATGAGTATGATCATAGGAGAAAGATACCTTCCATTAGAATGATGAATGAAGGCATGTAGACAATGTGCCTTGAACTCTTCTATATATTGATAAGATGAAATCAACATAATATGACCTCTAGGGAAAATTTTAAGGATAGAAATTTATCATAAAGTTTAGAAACCTTGGTGCGTATTAATAGTTCGTAATATGCAAATTATAAAAGGCTAGCGATATGTTTGTAAAAATATTCATATTTATAATGATTTTGTATAATCTCTATAAAATTTTAGCGATTTCTAAGGTAAAATATTCTTATAATATAAAATTTGAGGGAATCATATTCTAAAAATTTGGAAATTCACAAATTGTTTTTTTTGAAATGGCATGGAAAATTAGCCCACTTGTGAATATTAGACCCTAAAATTTTCCATGATGAACTCATATGGAATATGAAGTGGTTGAAAATCATGGTTCCTATGTTGAAAGAACCATGTAAAGAAGATCCCGAGGAAAGCAATATATGAAAAGATGAAATAAGAGTTCGCGGGAAGATGCATATATAAGATAACATAAGGAATCAACATCTGATATTGACTAAAAATATTAGCTATGACATCTCCATGGAGAATATATAAGACCCCGATAAATTATGTACATGAAGGAGACCATTGACATTGAATGTCTTGGATATGGATTCATACATGTTCAGGATGTTGAAGTTGAAATATTAAATTTGATGTCATGATGAAATTCCATCATAAAAAGGTAACTTTGATTAGATTTTCATTTTTATTTTTTAAAGCATATGGTTGGGTTGTTAAAGGGTTACCGAGAGAGTTTTGTAGAAAGTCACCTACAACCTATAATCTTTTTTTTTTTTTTTTTTTTTTTTTTGGTTCGCGAGCCCTGGTCAGTGAGTCCGCTACGTCCAGGTTCGATAAATCTGGGTGGACCCCACCCAAAGGGGGTCCACCCCTCGGTCACACAAGACCTAACCCCAAGAGCTTTCGGGTTTCGACCCTGTGACCTCCCATTGGCGAGGCCCCGACTTGACCGATTATGCTAACCCTTGGGGCTACCTACAACCTATACTCATGAGAATGGATGTAAGATATTGAAATAAACAAGACTTGAAAGAGGTAGTGTATGAAGGAAAGCCATATGTGGACTTGAAGATCACTTTTCGATGAAGAGAAGGATGGCATGAATATTGATTCAACGCTATGTTTCGTTGAAGGGAAGTGATGGAGAAGATGGTTGATGCCCTACAAAGAAGTTGTGGAAAAAGAAGGCTCCATGATGAAGAAGTTGAAGTTCATGAAATAACATCAAAAGGAGGAGCCCTACAAGTAGTTGATAGTTCTATGATCTCCACTGAAGAGAAGATAGTCACTGTTGGAAATAAGTTCCTAGTTGATAGGGAGCTTGGACAAGTCCCTTATTAAGAGGGGGCTTGAGTGTATTCCTTTAATAGGAATGAGTATATCCTCCCTATTTGAGAGGTATAGATAAACACTTTATTCTTGTATTCATGTGATGAAAAAAGAATGGAGGATTGGGGAAGCATCTATTTTCTTATACTCTTTGAGGATGTGGTAAGAAATCCAATAGGTAAGAGTAGTCGAAGAGGAAATTCTTTAAGGATGTGTTAATCCAAGACAATAATTTTCCTAGAAGGACATACCTTGTGAACATCTGAGTAGGGTATGTGCCTTAAGAAACAATGGTGATGGTGTCTATCAGTCATTGTTTCGCCAACATTTTGTTCTGATCTTGTTGAGAGATAGAGCTATTAGTCAGTGCCTTGCTATGTGACAATGTTGGTTGGTATGATGAGATGCAATAAGATAAGATGAAATAATAACATATGAGATGGCTTACTAGTCTGAATATTCTTATGAGAATTGTTTAGTATGAAAATGTCCAAGTACCTTGTATAGATTATGAATACCTCCCTAGTTAAGAGGGAGTGTTAAAATATGTAACTAGGTTTAGTCTTCATAATGACATATGCAATCATGATTTTATGTAAAGAGAAAAATAAATTTATTATTTATGCATGGGTTTCATGCTCAAGGTTATTTTATTTATAGGTAAAGCACCCATTGAGTGCTTATAGGGCTTGTCATTGAGTCAACAAGTCAATTGAGTCATTGTCATGTATGGCAGACCCTTTTGGGCATGTTGTATCCTGTAAAGAAAATTATTATATAGTCAAAAGTTTCATAAACACCCTCTAAGACTTTGTCAAACAAGCAACAACAAGTCGACATACATGAAAGAGAAAGTTGGCCTCTTGAAGGACTATTCGACCACCTAGTGAAGCCTATATATAAGAAGAAATTGAACTCACCAAAGGGACACTCATCAAGTTTGTTGAAGCATTAGAGAAGCCTCATACCTAGAAAAGAAAAGAAGAGATAAAAAGGAAGCAAAAACTGAATCTGTAAGGGACTGTTTTTGGGCTAGATTTCCCACATGTGTGAAAGGAATAGGGAAACAACTATTGCAGCAAATATTAACATTCATACTAGAGGGAAAAAAAAAAAGGGATCATCTTGCAAGTTGAGTTCCAAAGGAAGAAGTAGCTCCTCAAGTGAAGGAATAAAAGGATATATTTCACCATTTTATACCCACATGTGCCAATCTAAGGTTTCTACAGTAAGGTCAAGTTGTAGTCTAGAAGTTGCCAGTGAAGTTGTTGGGGAAGTTGTTGGGGTTGAAGTTGCTGATGAAGTTGTTGGGGTCGAAGTTGCTGGAAAATTTGTTGGCGTCGAAGTTGTTGTTGTAAGATGTGTAAGGAAATATTATTAAGAAGAAACATTGACTTGGTCTTGGAGGGGTCTTTGACAAGGGTCTTAGGTCTTGGAATTCACCATCTGAGCATTCTATAATAAGAGAAGAATTATGGTGGGTTTTCCTCTCAGGAGGAGAGGTTTTGGCCCTGACTTATAACCTATATCTTGTGTCCTCTTGTCTCATTATTCTTCATTGTTTGGTAGTTGTTTGATGATAAATAACACTAATAATAATAATCAAGTAAAATAAGAAGTTGATCAAGTTAAGTAAAAATACATCACAAGCAGTTATCAAAGAAAGAAAAATCACTTAATCTAGCTACCCCTAGATTTCTCAATAGGAGGGATAAACTTCTAGATTCCCTTGTTGATTGAGGGTGGAGGTATAAACCTATTGATACCTATAGATTCCCTTATTGATTTAGGGTGGAGGTATAAACCTCTAGATTCCCTTGTGTATTGAGGGTGGAGGTGAGAGCCTCTGGATTCCCTTGTTTTGAAAAGGGTGGAAGTGGGACACCTTTGGACTCCCTTGATATAATCATGGGAAAACAAAAAGAACTAATAAAATCCTTGAGGACATGTGAGGATGCATGTAATGCATCAACCAAAGAAGTGGGAAGAGTACCCTCCACTTTTAAAATTTTCATGTAACAATGTGTATCAAGAAGCACTAAAAATGAGCCCATTTGAAGCAGTTATGGGAGTATTTGTAATACTCCTATCAGTTGGAATGATCCAATGAATAGGGTCCTCATCGGACTTGATATGTTGAAGGACATGGAACAAGAAATGAAAACCATTAGAAGGAATTTTATGGTAGCACGAGAAAAGCAAAAGATCTATGCATACCAACATAGAGTTCACAAGGAGTTCCAAGTTGGGGAACAAGTATACCTACAAGCTATACTTAAGAAGGTCTCCTTGAAAACTAGATCATGTGACAAGTTGGCACCATGGTTTTGTGGGCCATTTGAAGTGCTTGAAAGGATAGGGCTAGCGGTCTATAGTATGGCCTTTCAATTTCCAATGAAAGTTCACGATGTTTTCCATGTTTCCTTTCTTAAAATATATATAGATGATGCTAATCATGAAATTGCTTGGTCTATGTTACACATAGAACCAAAGTGAGAGTTCCAACTAGAAACTCTATGCATCCAATATAAGAGGAAGATCACACTCAAAAATCAAGCAATAGAGCAAGTCAAAGTGTAGTGGAGGAACTTTGGGCCCAAGGAAGCCATATGGGAAATGATTGACCAAATGCAGGTAGCATATCCTTTTTTGTTTGTTGGTGGAGGAAAATCTAAATAAATATTGTAAATTTTGCATAGAGATGTGCATGTAAAACTCCAAATCAATTGTGCTTGGTTCTAAAGCATGTTATGTTTTGTGTTCTATTATAGAACGCCAAGGATGGTGTTCCTTCAAGGGGGAAGGGTTCGTCACAGCCCCAGGCTAATTCCCCTTCATTGTAAATATTTCATATAGTTTTATTTTAATTAAAAAGCCTCAAAATTAGGACATGGATTTCAAAGTTTGAGGAATGAGGTTCCTTGGGATTTGAAGGAAGCTTGAATTGTTTTATGATAGCCATGAATGGTTGTCAGGTATGTTTTTAATTGGGCTAACCATACTAGTTAATGGAGTTGGGAAAGAGGGATAGAAGAACCATGCCTACCTTAGTTAAATTTAGAAGGAAAAAATGACAAAATTAATGGATGATGGGCTGCATTGGTGGCTAGGACAGTTGAAGTCAACCAATAAGAAGTGGGGGGGGGAGGGGTGGGGTGGCATGAGGAGGAGCTCACATAATAACATCCCCACCACCACTCAGGAAGGAAAAACACCATGGTTGAGTTCAAGGAACTGGAGTGCCAATTCACACAACCGAAAGAAGTTGTAGAATGGAAGAGTAAGGAACTATAGAGAAGGAACTCTAGTAGGAGGAAACTTTTCCCTTAACACGGAGAATTCAAGAAGAAAAATTCTTGATGGGAATTCTTGCATGCATTATGGGAGACGATTATGATACTAAGGAAAAGGGAGAATGCAAGAGAGCAATGACGAACAAGAACAAAAAGGAAAACTCTCAGAAAGACAAAGAGAAGAAGTGACTACGCTATAGAGGGAGAAAAAGCCATAGCATAGGACGAAAAAGGAGGAGAAAGCTTTAGGAAGCTATCAGAACATAAGGAGGAATGTAATCATGTGGTTGAATAATGGGAGGTGGAAAAATGTCTCTCTCGTGAGAAGAATAGTCTATGAATTCCCTGTAAGGCTGGAGGGTTGAGATGGAATTCTCTAGATTTCCTTGACAACTTAGGTGGAGGCATATTCATTGGATTCCTGGTAAGGAGATAGTTCTTTAGCCCCCTCTACTTGTTTTCTACGTTTCCAATGGGTTTTTGGTTCCCAGTATTGGGTGGAACCACTGAGTGAAATAATTGTTGAGGTTAGAGGCATTAAGCCTCTATATTCCTTCATTCAATTTAGGGTGGAGGTGGTGAGCCTATAGATTTCTTGTTTCAGTTTGTAATAGTAGAGCTACAATTCTTATTCAACTAGCCAAAGGGTGGAGGCGATGGACCTCTAGGTTCCATGTGAAATATTGACTGCATGAAGTAACTAGTGGGTGGAGGTGGATAGTTCCCTGGAGTCCTTGTTTCAATGGTTTAATCGCTTAAGCACTCATCCTCAAGCTTTAGAATCTGGCTCAAGGATGACTACTGCAAGAAAGGCTTGGATGCAGTGTGACTAAGTTTGGGTGGAGAGTTGAAGTCCCAATATCAGTTGCTAAGCACATTTTACAAGATAAGTATATACTTAAGAATTGTACATTACTTGTTAATATTATGTTTGATGTGTTGGCTTAAAGTCTATTTTGGTATTGATTTAATGTGTTGGTTTATGCCTGAAATCTACTATGGAATGTGATTTCCCGCATGCTTGTGGAATGTTGATTTCCTATGCGTTTCTTGGGTATATAAATGGATTCTTGTATGTATTCGTGAGATTTTTTCTTATTTATTACCATTCGAAGAGACTTGTAAATCGTTGAATGATTTTGCCATTGGTCTAATGGGCCTAAGTAAAAGTGGATGGATAAAACTCTGTTTTACTTATTATGTAATTAACAGATTTGGATTTCGAGCCTTGTTATTAGTTTCCAAGCTTAGGAAGGATACAATTATATATATCAGCTAGGATGAAGCCTCCATAATCTTAGGAGAGATATCACTATTATACATACATACATACATACATACATACATACATACATACATACATACATACATACATACATACATACATACATACATACACATATATATATATATATATATATATATATATATATATATATATATATATATTATATATATATATATATATATATATATATATATTTAGGATTGGGTCGAAACCTCTGCAAGCTTAGGAGGTATAACTCTAAGAGATTTATAGAAATATATATGGGTATTTGGGGGCTAAGCCATCGAGGAATTAATGAGTTTAGCCCTTGAGTCGTAATCGACCATGTGTTATAGAGCATTGTGACTGAGTGCTGAGGGTGGGGAAAAGCCTAAGCCATATGCACACCTATGATGCAAGGGTTGGAATTCCAAGGCATGGAGGAGCAAGGGAGCTCGAGCTCTATGTGCCATGCAAATAGGAACTATGTGGTGGCACTAGGGAATTCTTGGAAATAAATCGGGAGTAAGTTATTAAGAAATTTGAATATTACCATCCTAAAATATCTACCCCAGAGATTTCGAAGGGAGGCTAGGACGACCCCTTTGGGATTTAATTTTCGAGATGATGTGGCACAATGGGGTTATTTACTTGAAATTTGACGTAACGTAAGGGAGGACCCCATATATAATTTATAATGTGATAATTTCACTTTACCATGCAACAAAATACTGGTGGGACCCATGGCCAGTGTGGCAGGTGACATGACCTCAGGCTGATGTGGTGCATTGAAAGGCAGGACACATGTCAATTGGATTTAGGGTTTTTGTAGGGCCAAGTGACATGTAAAATGGTGACACATGGAACTCCCAGAGTGGAGCCATGTGCAAGGTGTGAAGTGGCCCCAGTGATAAAAGTCAATGATGTCACCCTGACGCCCCTACCTCGACGATTTCTTGAGGTGCTAGGTGCAATCTCGTCAAGATTTTATTCATAGGTTGAGGCAGTCAACATGAAAAACTATAAGGGGGCCTAAACCCATGTGATTAGTTAGGACATAGAACATCAAGTTAAGGTGGTGGTAAGTCCAGGTGGACTTCCATGTCACCCCAACAAAAAGGATGGGTGACATCATCCCTACAAATTTGAATGAAGGGCATGGTAGAATGGCTAGGATTTAAGTCCCAAGGTGATGTGGCACTAAGGGGCCAACTCATAGGTGAATTTTTATAGGATGAGGGTCCATGAAGGTAATAAGACATCATGTGATTGGTTCGAATGCACTTGCTAACATTTTGACATGGCAACATGACGGGGTAGATTCTACATAACCCCATAAGCTCTTCCCTAGTAGTTTCGATGAGGGACTGCAAAGGAACCCATCGAGATTTTATTCCCAGGGTGATGTGGCCATGGAGGGGCCTAAGTCCACATAAATCACATAAGTTATAATTTTATTCATTTAGAAAGGTCTTGCGAACTATGGAAAAGGTGTAAGATGACATCGGACATGAACATGTTGACAGTTGGGGTAGAAGTGCCACGTGGGTGGTGACATGGCTATGACTTGGGTATCCACATGGGGACCACATAGGTGCCACATGGTAGGTTATATGACTTGGAAAGACCTGACAAGTCAGACTTTACTTAGTCGTATCTTTTGATCCGAGAGTTAGATTAAGGCAAATTTTATATAATAGGAAATATCTCAATGAGACAAATGCAACAATGTTAGACATTTAAAGTTTTAAGGAAGTTGAAAAAGATCAAAAAATTTAGACCCCATTTCCATAACTAGAGTTTGGAGGTCAGATCAGTATAGTAAATGCCTCCTTCTACCCTTAGTAGGGGCTAGGGATGGTTAGGGGTGTGCTACACAATTAATATGGATAATGGTCACAAGAGAGCCAAATAGTTAAATACTAAATACACCTAAAACAAGAACTGTAGCCATTATTTATGACCTATAACATTTGAATCTATTCCTCTAGTAGTGGATATGCCATGTAAAGCCAAAATATTAGCATATGACTATAATGAAATATTCTTCAGTAACGAAACCACATTGGAGGATTTTTATATGTATAAATAACACATGTTAACTTTGAAGTAAATATTATAAACTGACTTAAAAACTAGTTAACAACCAATTATAATATTGGTAGTGAACATTAAACATAAATGTTCAATGTCTAACTATTTGTCAAATGGATGTACTCCATATTTTGAAGTATCACTCAAAAACCACTCAAAATTATGCAAAATATGCCCATTGTTACATAGCCTTTATACTTGACAGTCAAAGGCAAGCTTTGACACACTTCATAGTAACTTAGGGGATGAAGGAATCGTGACTATTGATAGTCGCATAACACATACCTTTGTGCTACAATTTTCAGTGCATTTACTTATATTACCTTGACACTTTGTGTAGCTAGATCAGTCATCCTTTGACAATATTATAATTTCTTTCTTGCTTCCTTGCCACACATTTCATCATTTACTGACCATAATTGAAAAGCCAAATTTCCCTATAAATGACCATTATCTATAGACTTATCAACATAATTTGATGAGCTTTCAAGAAAACATCTAAGACCCATCTTTTAAGATCTACAACTTGTTGGCATTATGATATAGTTGTTGTCCTTGATGGCAACTCACTCAGATGAAAGATCACAGTACAACAGGTTAACAACAAAGAATTATAGATCAAACTACACAGAATAAAGAAAGAGAGGTATATGCAGGTTCACCTTGACAAGTTGCATGTACACACAGGTTCACTGACCACAAGTAGTGTATACGTACAAACACACTTTCATAGAAGGAAAAGTGTGTATACCTTGGAAAACTAAGTTTTTGGTCCGAGGTATTTGGTCCATGGTATTGGTCCAAGGTATTTGGTCTGAGGTATTGACCCTAGGTATTTGGTCCGAGGTATTGACCCTAGGTATTGGTCCTAAGTAGTTTTGGTCCATGGTATTGAGAAAGGCCTAAAACTATAAAAGGAGGAGAAGATCATTAGGCCAAGTGTGCAAGTATCGAATATCTGATGAAGTGTGAGATCTAGTATGCAGGTTATTGGCTTATGGTGTTGTGCTTGATCTGAACCAAGGATGAACCTTAGAGGTTGATGAAGGATAAGATCTAATGATGGATTGGGATATTAAGGCTTGAAATGAATTATCATTATGCGGTTTCATCACGTATAGTCTAGATCTGAATACTGATGCATGTGTTATTCGGTAAATATTATGATCTGGTTATAACTGAAGTCTGGAATAGCTGCAGTATTATGAATTAATATTTGCATATGTATACGCTGGTTGGTTTTGAGAAAAGCGCGTATACACGCATGTTCGACACATGGAAGTAGCGTATACCTTATAAAGTATGTTTTAGTTATTTCTGTTTGCCATTGTAGAGTTCTGGGTTCTGGTTACTATATTCTAGTGACAATATTCTGAATGATTAGATTGATTGTGATTTAATGATGGGTTGTCAAAGTGATTGATTGATTTGGTTGTGGTTGATTCAGAAAGTGATGATTTAGTCTCAATGATTGGTTGATGCAGATTTATTTGATGATTGAATTGCAGTTATGATGTTGTTGATGGATCGAGTCTGAAAATTTATGAAACGTGGTCCTTGGAGGAAGAAAGAAGGTTGTAGCCTTCTGTAGGTCGCTACCTACGTACTAGTAAACATATCAGCTAGTACAAGAGTTAGGGGGATGTAGCTCCCTTCCAGTAGAAGCTGGAGAACGAATGTTGTAACCTTTTGCAGGTAGAAGCCTGCGTACTGGTATAAGTCTGCACTAGTACAAGATTGTAAACATATTTTCTTATTATTAAAAGAAGACAAAGATGACAATAGCAGGTGGTTTTGACCCACATTGGGTTTCCACCTTATATCTTGGTGTTCATGTGTGTTTCTTATGTGTGATGCTTTATTTTTATTTTGCTGCACTTTCTAATAAATCTATGATATACTAGTTAAAGTTCAATGCATGATAAATTGGGTAAATTAAAAGTTCTCTGCATACACGTTGATTGCTTTAAGTACAGTCTCGTATACATGCTAGTTCACTTAGCTGAAGTAGCGTATACAAATCTGTTTGGGAAATTAAATTATTGATATGATAATACTAATTCACCCCACCTCTTAGTATTATTTCCAACAATTGGTATCGGAGCAGGTCCCTTAGAAGAAGCTTGATCGCTTGAAGGGAGTTCCATCATCATGAGTAATCAAGAAAGAGTGGGATCCATCAGACCACCAATCTTTGACGAGAGCAAATTTTTTTATTGGAAGATAAGAACCACAACCTATCTACAATCACTTGGAACATCTGTCTGGGAAATTGTGGAAGGAGGATATACATTTCCATCAGCAATTCCTACAGATATAGCAGGTAAAAAGCAATATGAAACCAATTCCAGGGCTGCCAATACATTATTGGGAAGTTTGTCACAATCAGAGTTTGTCAAACTTATGCAACTCAAATCAGCCAAAGAAATATGGGACAAACTATTTGCTACGAAGGAGACTCTCAGGTAAAACGTGCTAAACTGCAAACTCTCATAATTCAATATGAAACTCTTAAGATGCATAATGATGAAAATATAGCTAGTTACTTCTTACGTATAGATGAGCTTGTTAATTATATGAAGAATCTGGGTGAAGAGATAAAGGAAGTTACCTTAGTTGAGAAATTTTTAAGATCCTTGTTTGCTAAATTTGAATCAAAAGTATCTGCCATTGAAGAAAAACAGGATCTACAGACTATCACTATGACACAACTTCACGGAATCTTAACTGCTTTTGAGATGAGAAGAGGAGGCCCATCCGATATGAGAGAAGCCACATTTAAAGCTTCAGCAAAAGGAAAGGAAGAACTCAATGAATCAGAACATATTTCAGAAGAAGAAGATGAAGTAAACTTTGTCAAGAAGCTTCAACGGGGTTCCGGAAGATTTAGAGGTAAACTACCCTTCAAATGTTTTGCCTGTGGTAGAGTTAGTCATTATGCTGCGAAATGTCCTCATAAAGATAAATATGATAAATGGAAGAAATCTGCAAAATGGAGTAGAAAGCAAAGTGTAAGTAAAAAGAGTTACTATACTCATAAAGATAATGATGGTTTATCAAATAGTGATGAACTTGAAAATAGTAATGACTATAGACTTCTAATGGCTTATGAAGATGATAATTTTTGGGATGCTTTGGAAGAAGATGACCTTCATGAAGAAATATCTAAACTCAAAATTTGTTTAGAAGAAAAGAATATGATCATAGATACCTTGACATACCAACTTGCTGAAAGAGAAAAACACAATGAAAAACTAGAATGTGAAATTTTGGGTGTAAGAAAGGATCTTGAGTAAACAAAATCTCTCAATCTTAGATTTAATAAAGGATCAGAAACATTAAATGAAATTATCAAAGTGTAGTGTTCTCCTCTGATAAAGACAGGTCTTGGATATATTGAAGAAGCATCTCAATCACAGAAGTCGTCAACCTCCACTAAAAGCTATCTTGATGCAGCAAAGAATAGTGAGCAGTATGACAATCGTTAGCAAAGGCATAAAGCAGATCACCAGGTAAATCAGGCTCAATTTGCTTCAAGGGTGAACAGAAGCCACAACCAAACTCAAGTAAATCATACTCAATTTGCTTCAAAGATGAATAAATAGAAACTACAGTCACCAGGTCAATAGATTCAATAATCGTAGGAAATTCTTTAATGGTCAATTTTTCTCATATCATACTTTTGGACACAAAGTTACTCAATGTGTTGCTTACAAAACCATCATGACTAGAGAAGCACAAAATCAAAGGAATGTGACAAGGATCAAGAAAAGTTCCTATAATAACTTTTTTCTTCTTGAAAATGAAATAGAATGCTCAATCTGTAACAAATTTGGCCATGAAGAATCTGAATGTAGGAGCAAATTTCAGTAAAAATCTCAAAGGGAGGAAACTCCATTAAATCCCAAGATATGGAGAAGGAAAGAACATCAAACATAAATATGTGGTATAGCCTTGTATGCAGAAGTACAAGAAAATCAGTGGTACATCGACAATAGATGCTCAAAACACATGACAGGTGACAAAGAAAAACTTCACTCATATAATGCCTTAGAAAAGGAAAAGAATGTCTCATTTGGAAACGACACTCTTGCTATCATAAAAGGTAAAGGCTCTGTTTTCTTGAAAGAAAAGGTTAAAGCTAGGAATGTTATGTATGTAGACGGTCTAAAGCATAACCTATTGAGTGTCAGTCAAATGTGTGATCAAGGAAATGAAGTGGTGTTTCGATCAAACGGATGTGTTGTTCGTGAGCTTGATATAGGAGAAACCGTGATCAAAGGTACAAGAACTCCAAACAACTTATACATACTCAAGGGAGGACAACAACAGTGCTATCTAAGAAAAAAATGATGAAAACTGGCTATGGAATTGAAGATTGGGACATCTAAGCTTTTTTCAAATAAGAAAAGCATGCAGATTCTAGGTTCTTTGTGATCGTTCAGATATTAGCATTCATAAAAGTACAATATGAAAACCATGTCAATTCAGTAAGTAAACCAGATCTCACTCCATTGAAAAAGAAGGGTCAGCTAGTAAGCCTCTTGAACTTGTTCATACTGATTTATGTGGACCATCAAGGAAAAAGTCACCTCATGGAGAAGAATACTTTATTTTGTTCATTGACGATTTTTCCAGAATGTGTTGGATAGGTCTTCTAAAGCATAAAGATGAAGAATTTGAAAAGTTCAAAGCCTTCAAATCTTTGGTTGAAAATGAATCAGATCGCAAAATCAAATGCCTCAGATCTGATCGAGGAGGGGAATTTACCTCGGATGAATTCTTTGACTTTTGTGAACAACATGGAATAAAAAGGTAGTTCTCCACCGCAAGGACTCCTTAGCAAAATGGAGTGGTAGAAAGAATGAACAGAACTGTTTAGCAAATGGCTCGAGCTATGCTAGATGAATCTGGAACTCCTACAACCTTTTGGGGTGAAGCTACATTCGCCGCCGTAACTATTCTCAACCAAGAAAATGTTCGGGTAAACAACACTCAAACTCCACATGAACTTTGGTATGGTAAGACTCCTACGGTAAAATACTTTAAAGTTTTTGGAAGCAAATGTTATATCAAAAGGACTGAGGAAAAACTTGGTAAGTTTGAGCCCAGAGAAAATGAAGGTATTATTCTGGTTACTCTTCCCAAAGTAAAGGATATAAATGTTATAATAAAAGACTTGGGAAAATTGTTGAAAGTATTGATGTTGTAGTTGATGAAGCATGCAAAAATCCAAAATAGATAAAAAAATGAAGATTATGACAATGAAGAAGATGGGCATTATTTTCCCACATCAAATCACAATGATTCTGAAGAAGAAACCAATGAAGCACCAGAAGAAGAGATAACAGTAGAAGAAAAGACTTTGTCTAGGTATGTTCAGAAAAATCATCCAGAAACTCAAATTTTAGGGGAAAAAGAGGCAGGTGTACAAACAAGAAGAACTATTACAGAAACCTCAAGCTATCTGGCATTACTATCCTCCACCGAACCTCAAAATGTAAATGAAGCATGCAAAGATGAATGTTGGGTCAAAACCATGAATGAAGAACTTGAGCAAATTGAAAAGAATAATACTTGGGAATTAGTTCCTAGACCTCATGATAAAAATATCATAGGAACTAAATGGATATTCAAAAACAAGATGAATGAAAAAGGAGAAGTCATTAGAAACAAGGCCAGACTTGTTTGTAATGGGTATGCTCAATAGAAAGGTATAGATTTTGAAGAAACTTTTGCATCCGTTGCTAGACTTGAAGCCATAAGGATGTTTCTTGCTCTTTCTAGCTTTTAGAAATTCAAAGTATACCAAATGGATGTAAAATATGCTTTCGTTAATGGAGATTTAGAAGAAGAAGTCTATATTGAACAACCAGAAGGATTCATTCTTGGAAATGATGCAAAACTTGTATGCAGACTCAGAAAGGCTCTCTATGGTCTAAAACAGGCTCCAAGGGCCTGGTATTACTGCCTTGACAAATATCTACACCAACAGGGTTTTTCAAAAGGGTCGGCAGGTAACAATCTATATACAAAGATTGACACTGATAAATTGCTAGTAATTGTTGTTTATGTTGATGATATCATTTTTGGTAGCAATGAAGAATCCATGAGTCAGAATTTTGCTTCAGTAATACAACAAGAATTTGAAATGTCCTTGCTTGTTGAACTTACCTATTTTCTTGGTCTACAAGTTCAACAAAATAAAGATGGTATTTTTCTTTCACAAACCAAATATCTCAAACAGATCTTAAAAAAGTACGACATTGAAGATTCTAGACCTGTATGTACCCCAATGGTAACAGGATGCAGTCTCAGCTCAAATGATGAATCAACAATAGTACATCAACCAACTTACAGATCCATGATTGGCAGTCTACTTTATCTGACAAGTACTCGACCTGACATCATGCATGCAGTAGGAATAATTGGAAGATTCCAAGCAAATCCAAAGGAATCACACCTTTAGGCGGTCAAAAGGATTTTCAAATATCTTCAAGGAACACAGAACTTTGGTTTATAGTATCCTAGAGATATAGATCTTACTCTTCATGCATTTACAGATGCAGATTGGGCAGGAAGTGTTGATGACAGAAAAAGCACTAGTGGTGGTGCATTCTATATGGGTTCTAGGTTAGTGTCTTGGTTTAGCAAGAAACAAAGTTCAATTGCATTATCTACAACTGAAGCAGAATATGTGGCTGTTGCATCTTGCTGCACACAACTACTTTGGACGATGCAAACATTGCAAGACATTCAGATCACATGCACTCCACCCATCTCCATTCTATGTGATAATACAAGTGCCATCAGTATTTCAAAGAATCCAGTCATGCACTCCAAGACCAAGCACATACCCGTCAAATACCATTTTCTACATGAACAAGTTCTTGAACAAAAGGTCAAATTGGAATACGTTCCCTCCAAAGAACATGTCATTGATATATTCACTAAACCACTACCCAGAGAAACATTTGAATATCTCATACAAAAGCTGGGAATAGTTGCTGCATCATCCTGTTGCTAAATCAAATTTTTCAGAGAAAGGTGATTATATGCACGTTTCCTAAAGTGAAGTCGTGTACACACACGGGTTTCTGTGGGTCAAGGAGCGTATATGTTTTTTAGGCAAGAAAAATAGTGGGCTAGGCTCTGATATGGGTGCTCGAACTGATATTGATGATGTGCTCTATTCATTAATTTTATCTAACTAACAAAGATGCCTTGATCTTTGACCTGTTAACAATGCACAAGTAGCACTGGTTCAAGGGGAGCATTAGCCTTCACGTACATTCAACATTGTTGGCATTATGGTTGCTGAGTCCAGCTATGGCAGATATTTATACCATTGGCTGCTCAAGTCATGTAAAAGTCTAGGGTGTGATATGTCTTCTCATACATTTGAATGGGTCCTCTTGGAAAAATGATGTAATTTATATCCCTACTTTACATGGGATGGATGATGTAATATTTCTTGTTTTTGACATGTATAAACAATTGGTATATCCCCACTTGGTTGGGTGGATGAGTCAAATTTGGTATATCCCCACTTGGTTGGGAGATGGATGTATGTATGAGTCATTGGTGATAGGAAGGTCATTGGTGATGTGTGTATAGAGTCATGTTATTCTTTTAGAAAATATTTTTGCAGACTTTGCTTGTGCTTAGGGGGAGCATGGACTCAATCATGGGAGCTCAATCAGTACATTTCAGCATATCAAATAATTCAACATGTACTCATGGGGAGCATGACCAACATAATGTATGTCAAAGGGGGAGCATGACACTTTGCCCTTGATGTAAAAGGGGGAGAGTGACTTGGTGTTGTTGTTGCCATCAAGTCCAAAAGGGGAGATTGTTGGCATTATGATACAAGTGTTGTCCTTGATGGCAACTCACTCAGATGAAAGATCATAGTACATCAGGTTAACAACAAATAATTATAGATCAGACTACATAGAATGAAGAAAGAGAGGTATATGCAGGTTCACCTTGACCAAGCTACGTATACACGCAGGTTCACTGACCACAAGTAGAGTATACGTACACACGCACTTTCACAGAAGGAAAAGTGCGTATACCTTGGAAAACTAAGTTTTTTGTCCGAGGTATTTGGTCCATGGTATTTTGATCCATGATATTGGTCCAAGGTATCTAGTCCGAGGTATTGACCCTTGGTATTTGGTCCAAAGGATTGGTCCTAAGTAGTTTTGGTCCGTGGTATTGAGAAAGGCCTACAACTATAAAAGGAGGAGAAGATCATTAGGCCAGGTGTGCAAGTACTGAATATATGATGAAGTGTGAGATCGAGTATGCAGGTTATTGGCTTATGGTGCTATGCTTTATCTGAACCAAGGATGAACCTTATCGGTTGATGAAGGATAAGATCTAATGATGGATTGAGATCTTAAAGCTTGAAATGAATTATCATTATGTGGTTTGATCACGTATAGTCTAGATCTGTATACTGACGCATGTGTTATTTTGTAAATATTATGATTTGGGTATAACTGAAGTTTGGAATAGCTGCAGAATTATGAATTAATATTTGCAGATGTATATGCTGGTTGGTTTTGAGAAAAGCGCGTATACACGCAGGTTCGACACATGGAAGTAACGTATACCTTATAAAGTATGTTTTAGTTATTTCTGTTTGTTGTTGCAAAGTTCTGGGTTCTGGTTGCTGTATTCTGGTGACAGTATTCTGAATGATCAGATTGATTGTAATTTAACGATGGGTTGTCAAAGTGATTAATTGATTCGGTTGTGGTTGATTCAAAAAGTGATGATTTAGTCTCATTGATTGGTTGATGCAGATGTATTTGATGATTGAATTTCAGTTATGATGTTGTTGATGGATCCAGTCTGAAAATTTATGAAACGTGGTCCTTGGAGGAAGAAAGAAGGTTGTAGCCTTTTGTAGGTCACCACCTACGTACTAGTAAACATATTGGCTAGTACAAGAGTTAGGGGGTTGTAGCTCCCTTCCAGTAGAAGCTGGAGAATGAGAGAAGGTTGTAACCTTATGTAGGTAGAAGTCTGCGTACTGGTATAAGTTTGCACTAGTACAAGATTGTAAACATATTTTCTTATTATTAAAAGAAGACAGAGACGACAGTAGTAGGTGGTTTTCACCCACATTTGGTTTCCACCTTATATCTTGGTGTTCAAGTGTGTTGCTTATGTGTGATGCTTTATTATGATTTTACTGCACTGTCTAATAAATCTCTGATATACTGGTTAAAGTTCAATGCATGATAAATTGGATAAATAAAAAGTTCTCTGCATATGCGCTGGTTGCTTTAAGTACAGTCGCGTATACACGCTAGTTCACTTAGCTGAAGTAGCATATACAAATATGTTTGGGAAATTAAATTATTGATCTGATATAATGATTCACCCCCCCTCTTAGTATTATTTCCAACTCAACTTGGTTATTTCCTTGGCATTCTGACCTACCGCCAATTTGCTCCCAAATTCCTTCACCATTTTAAACATGATCTAAGGATGAGAAGTTTTTCACCCTCAACATGGGGGTAAAAAAAATTTGAACAATCAAATCAAGATCAACCCTAGTGCAAATATCATCTCTTAGGGTTGCTAAGAATGGTGTTCAAGAAGGCTTCCATAGCCGCAAACATTGGAAAGGAAAATAATACTTGATATAAACCCTTTTTATCATAAAATGTAAAAGGCATTTAAAACACTTATCTATTAGTTATAGAAGGAAATTTAACACATGTTTCATATGAATTGAATGATTTGAGATTATTCCAAGACAAATATTCTTGGCTCCTTTTGCATAATAATACCAACTGAATGACATTCCATAACACAGTACATGAATTATGCATTTATTTTCTCCAAGTTTATTGTTACACTGCTCAAATCAAATATAAATAAACCCATTACATATTTGACTCTACTAGGATGGAGAGATATTCAATACAGATCAATATTGTACATATTAATACTCTTAAGCAATAATTTCAATTGAATTTCCTGTAAACCAACAGGAATTTCCACAACTAATCTAACAAGAATTTTCCCATCACCATACAACCTATAATGACACAAATTTAGCCCTTTGTAACTAGATTTAATTTAAAAGCCTCCAAATTATGGCATGTAATTCCTTTTTAACCATGCTAGTTACCCTTTTGTGGCATCTTATCTCGATATTTAAGGGAATTTTCACCACCGTGACTTTTGTCAAACAAAAGGTGGGTACCCTATAAAAAGTTTAATGTGTCCATATTTGGCCCAAGCAAGTCTAGTGTTGTAACTTAGGCTCTTTGTACAACCCATACTGGCCCAATGTTGTAATATAGCTATGATACCACCTTTGTAATGTCCCTGAACACCTGTTGGACAACACTACCACAACCACATATCTTAGAAATGTCTAATTCAACTATAGAAGTGAAAAGGCCTAAGTACCATATCGTGGTTGTCCTTGAACCTGGAAATTTCGGGTTAGCATGTTCTTACTTCCCAAAATAATCAAAATGTAATATTTAGTGTATATAAACCAAAATTACTTAATTTCATAGTGCAATTATCATATTAATTAACCACCTTTAAGTACATTAGCACCAAACCCTAAGTAGGGTTCACATACATATTCTTATAAACTGAAGCCTCACATTAAATTCAATAAATATGGCATATTCCCACATTAGGGTTTGTCATCATAACACATAAATGCATATAAAAAAACACACAAACACATGTAAATTCATAATACCCTAAAACTAGGGTTTCAACATAAAATCATTAATCAACATGGCACATAAAATTGAACACTTATATTGTCGAAACTATAGTTTCAACGTAAAGTCATTAATCAATATGGCACATAAAATTGAACACTTATTTTGCCAGGAAAATATGGCTAGTTGTAGGCTCTCCACATTTCACCCAGTCATAGAGCATGTGGTTCATGAATTTCAACCACAGATCACCCCCGAGTTGAGGTTGCAACTCCACAGGAAATAATAAACTAGAAAACATCCATACATCCATGGCCAAGGTACCAACCCAATAGCCATGGCTCAAATCATAGGCTCTGCTTCCCCGAACCAACACCCAAGTGGAACACCCCTTCTCTGTGTCTTTCTAGTCCCTTGGTGGTGCCCATGTTCCAGCTTACCTTATGGATAGCTAGGAATATCTCATCTCTGAGCTTTCAAGAGCTCATGTTGCTTCCAAAATTCTGAGCACCCTTCTAGGCCATAAGCTGATACAAATCCTAGTTGGTCAAGAACCCAAGCTCATGACTCACCAACTAGTTGCTCTGAACCAAAATCACCATAACTATATCTATCCATAAGCCTCACCATAACAATCATAATGATGATCATAATAATAATCCTTCATCTCTTTTCCAGGAAAATATATACTTTTCATCACTGCATGGCCTCTCTATGCCATGTGGCACAAAATGAAGCCATGTGGGCCCCAAGTGTCTATTTTTCACCAACACTTGTGTTGTAGCGACTACAACCACCCTCCAAAATTTTGCCTTAGCTTCGTTTTGGAGCCTCCCTACTAACCTTTCACAAAAACATGTCTTTCCTTGTCAAATACACAAGCTTCATCGATTTTCTTGTAGAATGACAACGTGTCCATTAAAAATTGTTGCGTCCCCCTCACAGGTTGTTTCACCAAACTTGGTTTAGCTGCAGGCTGAGAATCTCCCTTAAGAAATTGCGCAATTATGGAGGGGAACCAACCTTCCCTCCAAAAATTGAGCAATTCTGTTTGGCAGCCTACTGGGCAACAGAATTGCGCAAATTTGTCTGTCAATGTTCACTGGAAAAATTGTGCAATTCCTCCCAACAGGACTGATCAACCCAGAAATTATGTAATTCTGGGCAGTAGTCAGCTACTCTACCCAAAAATTGTGCAATCCCTCTGGGCATCCATCCTAGCTCCCTCCCAGAAACGCACATTTTTTCCTCCCAACCGAGCAGACCGTTGCATGTGTAGTTGAGCTGACCGGTTCGCTCTGGGACTGAGAAAAACTAATTTGCATGCATGGGTTGCTTCTCCCAAGACAACATGCAAAGGCATCTCTTAATTCAGGGATCTACTTTTAGCAGCTGAAGGTTGCATGCAAGGATCATTTTAGAAACCTCTCACCAAGTGTCGCTCTTCCTAGATTTTTCGCATGCGTGTCACACCTTCAATTTTATCAAAACTCATGAATTGGACAATGCAGAGCTCATTCCTCATATCGAACTTGCATCTAGGAGTCGTCGGCACATTCAACTTAGCTGTTTTGGGGTAAGCCCACCTTCCATGTCTTGCGTTTAATTTTTGCCACTTTTTGTGTTTCGATTTGTGTGATTGATGTCTGCTTGATTTTAGTGAGCACTTGCTATCATTTTGATGCATGTTAGCTTGCAGAATCACTGTTTCAATTTCCATTCGCATCTCACTACTGTTGCATGCATGAAACTATTTTGCATATACGATCGGCATTGCGGCGACTCGCTTCACACACATGCATGCTTTCCTGTTTTCTGGATCCTCCACTTGTTGTTTGCATGAATGATCATTCACTCTTGTTTGCAATCATCTCATCATGCATTCACACTTCTCATGTTTTCAGTCGCCTGTCGGTTGGACTAGGCTGCCTTGGCTTGGATTGTGCCTTGCTCGGCTAGCACTGTGCCTTTTTGGAAGTGAAGGTTCTGCATTCCCTCGAGAATTATGCAAGTCTAGCCAGACACTGACCTCTAGGCATGCATTATGCATTTTTTGGAGGTAGTGTCTTATTGGCCCTAGAAATTGCACAATGCAGTTTGTTGGTTGCATGTTAGTGCTGACTGAAATTGTGCATTGTGCAGTTTCAGTCCTTAGTAGGCCAAGATGAACTATACATTATGCAGTTCCAGCAGTTAGTCAACCTATTGACAACTTGGACCATGCCCTGCACAATTTTTGTAGTCAGTCTCCCGACCTCCCAACGGAAATTGCGCCACCTTCATGATCAATCACATAGGTATGTTGCAAGTTAGTTCTCAAGTTTGTTTTGGTTTTCAATTGACAGATTGCTTGCCATGAGTGTTGCCATGTCTCCAGGTATCACAAGTGTTCATTTGCCTCTCAGCGGCACAGGTACAATGGTTTCTAGGAGAGTAGAGTTGAAGACACAGCTCAAACAACAATTGGGGCTGTAGGCAATCAAGTGTCTATGAACTTGCCTACCCATGAAGTCATCGAGTTGTTCGTAGAAAACGACATCAATATATGACGACATCAGCATCACAACAAGTAGCACCATCAACAACATCTAAAGGAAGCATACCGGATGCAACGAATGCAAGAATAAGTTGGTTGACAACACATAGGCGGAATAAAGTTGCAAGCTCAAGCAAATCCACTTGTGATGAAAGCAAGTTTGGAGACTCAAGCTATGAGGTGATGGTGTGACATGAAGATCGTATGAAGGTAGAGAACAAAACAGAGAAGGAGTTGCATGTGCTGAAGCAGCAACTCAAGGAATAATAGGAGCTACATAGATGAGAGAATGAGTTGCAGTAGGAACAAGCATGACAAGGGGCACAACATGCACTCACAGATGAAACTATGTCTGTACAAGTTATAGATCCATCCCAACAACTAGCATGGAGCAGACAAGGTAAGCAGTGTTATTGATCACATGCAAGGGAATGCAACAACATGCATGTCATTGTGCACACACATGCGATCCCACCCATTTGACACACTCACTGAGGCAAAGACAAGTAACAAGTCCGGCTGGAGCTGAACATGTACCTCAACAAGTTGATGCACATGCCTACTGGCACATACTTGGAGAGTAGAGTAGACACTATGTATCAACATGTTTTCGGTCCGATCGCACTAGGATGACCATGTGCATGCTATCAGATGAGTTGGACAGAGGAGCCATATCAGTGCACCTGGATGCAACGTAGGCAAGATTTCACTTTAGCAATATGTCACCATTGAGCGCATGGAAAGCATTACAGACAACCAAGCTTGGCATCATCTCATCACCTTCGACTATCACAAGCATGTCAAAGAGTTGGTCTCACCACAACAGTCAAAGTGTCAGTAATGTCTTGCATGGCTTGATCAAGACATTTTGTCTCACATGGGCAAATGTGCATTGTAATGTAACGTCTTGTCAAGTGGAAGTTCAAGTGTCAATAGTTGAATGTTATAGTCATAGAGTAGTTGAAGAATCATGAGGGTAGATGAACGGTCTCAAAGGGGAATGTCAAGGGCCGCCCCACCCTTTGCTATAAATAGTACCTCATAACTCATTGTAGAGGCTTTTGGTCAGCCAAGCTTCGATAGGAGTGTTATCATTCAAATTTTCCTTGAAGTTGTTAGAAGAAGGACATGGGTCCGAGGTAACCAAAAACCAATCTTTTAAGTACAAAATCTAGCCAATCTGTACGCAGAGAGGGCTCTCGCTTTATGATTTAGCTTTTTATGGGATATTAGGCTAGTTATGAAAGCTTGGCAGGGTTTGATTTTGTTTGGTGGTGGAATTCAGGAGCAGATGGATAGAACAAGGTATTTAGGCCATTGGGCTATGGAGTCAACTGAAGAGGGCTTAACTGGATCAAGTTGATTTCACAAAGGAGGGTTTCACAGGGCAAGATAGCTAAATGAGAGACAAATGATAGCTTAAAATGGTGAAATGGTCTTGAAAGGGAGGAAGGGAAATTAAGAATCTTTCAACAAAGTTTCAAGAGCAGGGAAAGTGGGTGCTCATTAACAAAAAGCAATTAAGAATTCTTTGTTAAATGATCACAATGGTAAACTAAAAAAGTAGGGAGCAATTAAGAATTCCCTACCTATGATAGCTTGGAAGAAAACATTAAGAATATAAACACTTTTAAGGATAGAATGCAGTAAAGCTCTTTCTGAAATATAATTTTTCGTTTATCATTCAGATATGAAACACATATGAATATTTAAACAAGAAAACTATAAAAACATAAGATATAGAATACTTATTTGTTTCTCGTTTGACACAGGAATCCTATAAAAGTCCTTTGCTTTATTACTTTGTCCAGTGAGCCATACAATAGTTGTTCAACAATACTTCTATTCCAAAATAAAGTGTCTACAGAAATGCTTAAGAATCCACCTTCAGTACTTCGAAAGAGGAAGTACTTATAAAAAATTTACATCAAAATGTCTCCTAACTAAGAAAGATACATTCTAGGAAAACTAAATATCTTTTACATGAATGTAGAGACAGATGGTCTCGAAAGTGGAAACTGAATTTGAAATACTTGTTTGTTGTCCCTGTTTTTGTTAAAGGAGTTGGAGGCGGGTCCTATGAATGTGCATCTTACTGTCTTGCTCATAATTCTGTGCTAGTTGATTGATTTTAGCTTTTCACTGATACTCTTTTACCTGTGACTGATACTCTTTACTTGTTTTACCATCATTCACCCTTTTTTACCAAATTTTACTATGGTAAATACTTCAATTTACTTCACTTTTTACCGTGGTAAATCATAAGTTGTCTATCATGTTGGTCCACCAATCATCTCTCAGTATTCTTGTCCTTGTCAGTTTTCTGAAGATTTCATTTGCTTGTGTGTATTTTACAAAATTTGGTTGCACTAGAAACAAGTGCCTCACTTCATGCTCAATATAAAAAAGGTTCTCCAAACTATCATAGAGAACTCTCCTTGTGGGTAATGCCTTGGGTGCAGATGAACTGGCTTGACTATTAGCTTGTTGATATAATTGGTTGACATAATCATCCTACCTCATTAGCTTGTCATTGATGACTAAAGGACTTGGAAGTCCTTTACTTTGTAAAATGCCAAATTTCCTCATAAATTCATCTATGTCTTCCTGCAGATTTTGACATTTTCATTCTAGGCCTTGCATTAGACTCCTTTTAGTCAATACTTTCTTTATTTTGAGGATGGTAACCATTCTATCCTCAATGTTTAGTTGTTCCAACTGATACCTGTTTCTGATGTTTAGAAATTCTATTAGTCTGATAGCTTCTTCAGGCTTCCCTCCTAGTTCTTCCTTGGTTTTTTCAATCTCTTGAAGAGCAGCTTTCACTAAGTCAATTTGTTCAAAAAGGATTTGAGTTGATGATAAATATCATTGATTGATTCAATGATATTGGTCCATAATATTTTTCTGATATCAGTCAAAGGCTTTTCAAATGTAAGATATTTTTCCAGTGTTTTAACCTGTTGATTCAAGCCTTTTTTTTTCCTCACCTCTTCGGTAAAATTGAATTTTGACACATCATACTTTTGCTCTAAAGTAATGAATTTCTCTTTTACCTTTTGCAGTTCAGAGACTTGGAGCTTCATTTTCTCCATGGATTTGATCAACTCCTTTATGCTCTTATTTGAGGTTCCTACTTGTGATGTACCTGTACCTGTTACTTCTATAGTTTCAGTTGTTGCCAAAGAGACATTTGGTGCTTGAGCAGTTGCCAATGTGGAAGGGACTACTGTAGAAACCACTGGCACTACATTTTGAGGCTGAGAGGTCAACTCACTTTGCCTGCTTTGTAGTGTTTTTTCTAATTCTTTCTCTATCTCTTTGAGTTGCTCATTTAGTTTAAGGACCAAGTCCATAAGCTCTTCTTCATTCTTCTTCTCAATCACTTTAGCAGTCTGTGAATGCATGAGTGGTGGAAATTTCAACTGCTTTCTTAGTGTAGCTATATCTTCATTCTTTTTCTTTATTAGGCTCTCTGTAGCTTTGATATCCTTTGGGTTATGGCCCAACTCAATTATCAAATCCTCCAATGTTTTGATTCTGTTGTCCTTTACCTATAAGGAGGCCTTTTCTAGTTGTAATTGGGAAGTAGTGTTGTTCAGTGAATTCTCCAACTTGTGTGCCATTATGGCCTTGCTTTTTAGTGTAGAATAAACCATTTCCCCTATTTGCTTATGCAGTTCTATCTGATCTATGGGGTGGATATCCTTAGCTAAGACCTTAAAATCAGTCTTGAGGTAATCTGCAAGTGACTTGGGTTGCTGTACTGTGGGCTTTAGAAAGCTCATCTGCATTTTCCCTTCTTTGATGTCATAAGCTGACATCAATCTGGTTTGATTAGTAGGGGCCATCTTCAAGTATTGAGTGTAGGCTTGGGCCTTCAGCTATTCATTTTTGGCCTTTATCTCCTTGAATTTTACTTTGATATCTATGAACTTCTTAGATGAAGATCTGAAAGAAGAAACTTCAATACTTTGTTGTCTTTCAAGCTCTTGTCTTTGTGAACTGGAAGGTGTCTCACCTATTGGGAATGTATGTAGATTGTCTCCATCTTCTTTCCTTAAACTCCCTATTGTTTCCTCAAAGAATTCTTCCTCTGAATATGGATTTAGCCTGTGCCTCTTAGCACCATACTAGTTTGAAGGATCATTGGCAGGGCTAGATACTTCCCTGTCTCTTTTCAAGTTTTTTTCCTCATTCAGAGGAGTTTGCAAAATTAGGGGATTTCCCATATTAACCTGAGCTAGATGAGGCTTTGGTGGAGCCTGTTCTTCAAAGATTTCAAGCTGTTTTCACATCTCTGGTTGTTCTAATGCTGGAGTACTTGTTCCCTGATCTTGTTCTTGCAGTGGTTCTACTGGGGGTGCACTAGTTTCCTGTGTGTGCCTTTGATAAGTCTCTGCTGTAGAGGCACTAGGCTCTGGTGTTGGCTTGTGAGTAGATTCAACTGGTACCTAATCACAAGAGTCTAGTTCAAGTCTATTTTCTAAGTCTTTCATCACATTTTCTACATCAACTTGATCACTATCCATTTCAACTAGAGTCCCTTCCTTCCATTCATCCATATTAGCATACTGTTATATTTCAATGATTTTGTAATGGATATATGGTGACAACTTGTGTTTCATTCTCCTATCACAAATGAAACCTTGTGGATCATATCTCCAAGAAAAGCTTTTCTTTAATCTTATTCTTTCTAGGATTTCTTCTGCTCTTTTGCCTGCTTCTCTATTGTTGCAAACAAATAGGCCTAGGTGGTATTTAATTCTCAATTGTACTTTCTTCTTGGCCTTGGTAAAATGAGTCTGATCAGAGTTTAACATTTGCTTATAATATTACAAGACAAACAACCTCATAGGAACATACTTTGGTAGTTTGAACAGAGGGAGTTCACAACCATAAATTCTGATCTCTGTGTGATTATGGTATAAGTACTAGTCACCTATCTTGTACTGCTTTGAGAGTTGAAGAATTCTTTTGATTTCATGACTAATCCTAAGAGGAGGAATTACTGTCAGCATGGTGGTCACTGGGTGGACAAACTGGTCAATGAATTCATTGTATGAATAAGGAGGTGAATCGTGGAAGATGGAGGTCCAAAATATGACAGATCTGGGATTACCCTTTGTATCAAGTTTATTTACAGAGAACGGGAACTTGTCAGACTGATAATAAAGGAAAAGGTGATGTATGATTGTAGAATACTTGAATACCCTTTCATTTTCTAGTCTCATGAACTGGTCATGGATTTTCTTAGCAATAAAAGCAGCATAATTATATTTGATAGCAGGAGGCTGACCAGGGGTAAAAATGGACATTAAAACTAGGGTTAATTCATCCACATACTCACTAGTATTGAAACCCATGACTGCAGCTATCCTATTGACTATATTTTTACCTATCTGTGTGAAGAAAGGTGCCAGGTAAGGAGGAGGATCTTTGGGTTGATGTTTTTTATCCATAGAAGTCTGACAAAGGCGAATGAGTTCAGATTGGGATAATTTAGATGATTTCTCTAGTAATTCTCCAAGGGAAATGGGGGTGAGGTCTTGACTGGGCTAAAACTGTAGCATTTTGTTGATTGAATCTGCAGTAACTGTGAAGAGAACAGTTTGATTGGGGGACATTATTGATCTGAGGGTGGGATTGTAATTGGAATGACATTGATGGATAATGTAAGGGAAAATACACATAGAGGGGAGCATGTACCTTGGGATATTCGATTCCCAAAGTCCTATGGGATCGGAGCCATTAAGGTAATTGTCTCGACATTGACAAAATACTTTCAAGGAGCTTTCTTCAGTTACAAGGTCTTTTATTTGGAAATCTTTATCTGCTAAGGGCAGATAATCCATCTCTATGAAGAGTAGTGATAGGGGCTATACTGAGGGCCACGGGGATTTCCATGTCTGGTTCTTGAGGATTCAGGTAGGAAAATGGGGTTTTCAAGTAGAGCTAGTGAAAATAGAGGGTCTTGGGAGTCTTCAATTCTAAATTCAGCACTGAATTATAATGAATTTTGGGTTTTTCAAAATAATTGCAGAGGAAATTAAGTATTTACAGGGTTTCTGGAATGAAACTGGTAAATACCTGTTTTTCAATGGCAGACAATGGAATGCAAGTTCACTGAGTGCAAATGGTGGACTGGAGCGGTGTCGACTGCAAGTTTGAGGGTGGCTGACGATTAATGTACGAGCTGGTCGACTTCAACATTCAGGTTGCATGCATGCGCTTTTAGAATAAGGATGAAAAATTGTTTAACTTTGTTTTTATGCAAAGTCAAAGCTTTTGGCGGGTTCGGGATAAGGACAGGTGGCATCAGTGAGGAGGTCATTTAACGTTTTGTCTTTAGTGGGAGGTGGTAAGCAGATTTCATTGCACCGCAAGTGGAGGGTAAGTGGTATTTGGGCGAGACCGCATGATTCCATACGATGCTTGACACATAGCAATGGTACTCTTCATAAAACCGCTCACCATCTCATGCTAAATGTCGACCGTGGAGGCCCGTGCGATATGCACGATGACCGTCAGATCTGTGGGATTCGATCGGACGGTTGTCGGGGAGGTGAAGTGGCGGAAGGTTAATGGAGGGTAGGCCCAATACTAATTAAAGTGTTAATCATATCGGGGGTGAAGCGATTGGTCCAAAAAGTTATTAATTAACCGTGGGGATTAATTAATCCTTGTTTAGCATGGCGGGAGTCGGATTCTTAATTAACCACATATTGGTTAATTAATTCCATTTATGGACTTTGTTATGGTTATATTTAACCATCGGGGCAGGATATGTAATATTTGGGGTTTTTATATATTTATAATAATACGGGAGTGGGTAATGTAGTTTTGTAAGGGAATTATATAATAAACATTAGTGGTTAATATGACTTTATGGAATGTGAAATGCGCGCTAAGTTTAAAACATTTTCATCATATGCATTTAAAACTTAGGCTAAGTGAATATGAGGGTTTATGTAGAGAGTGTTTCGTTTTCCAGCTTTATTAGGGAAATGAATAACTGATGAAGGGGGGGGGGGCGAATATTGATGAATGGGCTTAGGTACTTAGGCATTATAAATTATTGAGCTGAGGGTCTGGTCCCTCCAAAAGTCAGAGAAATGCTCTGAGCCCCTCTAACTTTGGTAATTACCTTTAGTACTTAGGGAATTAGTGAAGATTTAGGGAAAATGAGTAGGGAAGTTAATTATTTCTGACTTTGCATGCTTGATGTGCCTTTCCATGTGATACATGCCTTTGCTTAGTGATGAAAGTAAAAGATTTAAACATTTAAACTTATCATTCACCACACTTTTATTCTGCAACCATCATCTACTTACCCTACCTACTTTACTCTGGCATTTTCACTTCTTTATTAGGGTGCACTTGGACTGGCAAACCCTTATCAAACTTTCTTTTCTTTTACATATAGACATCTATCTAAATCTACACTTATTACATCCAAGGGCTCAAATTAAACTGTTGAGCTCCTTTTATTCGCTCTACCTATCTACTTATCTGCCAAGATTAAACTGTTTGGTTAGATCTTTATTCTTTATTTCTACAACATGAAATTGAAAATATGAATTACTCAAGCTTAAACTATTTGACTATTCATGAATTGTGGCATAAGTGACAAGCTGCACACAATTTTTATTATACAAAAGTGAAAAAGTGGTGGCATTTAGACTTGCACACTTTCCTAGTCTTTTCTTTTTGTTGGGGTTCATTTTCTTTCATTTTTTGACCTCTTTTTTATTCTTTTCACCCTTTGAATTTTTTCTAGGGTATACCCTCTTTACATTTTTACATTTTTTTTTTATTTTTTGATTTTTTACAAATGTGGAAAACCTTTGCAACAAGTAAAGGTATGAACATGTTTCAAAGCTAAACCAAGTCAATCACGACATATGACACCTATTGGTATAGGGGCATAACAGTGGCTCCACTTGGGGATGGATTTTCCTGGTGGAAAGTCAAGAACAGTAGATCAGTGGTCTCTGAATGACTGTGGTTGTGCTCTGCAAATCTCCTTTTCCCTGTTGCTTTATTGTATGTATGACAGTAATACTTTTGAAGCTTAGGGCCTTCTCTTCGGGCTTCAACTCCAAAACCTTACTGTCCAATCAACACTATGACATTACAAAAGATATAATATGTACTATGAAGAACATGGTAACATTAGTAAGTAGGATCAAAGTAATGTTTTAACATCCGACCATTGATTGGTCCTTCTTCTACTTTTGTACCATCTAACTCTTTAAGAAAATATGCATTGTTTCCTTTGAAAGCATAGATGATGTATGGTCCTTTCCATAGGAAGTCAAACTTCTCATGTTTCCGATTGTCCTCTCTTCTTGAATCTCATCTTAACACTTTATCTCCAAGGTAGAAATCTTCTGCCTTGGTTCTTTTGTCAAATATCTTCTTAAGTTTCTCCTCCAACACTTGGGATCTTTGGTACACCTCCTCCTTGGTTTGCTGCAAATTGATAGTCTATTTTATCCTTCTTTTTATATCATTAGGTTCCACTTGAGCTTCTTGGATTATTTTCATGGCTAGCACTCCTAATGATGAAGGAAAAACAACCTCCATGCCATATACTAACTCATAGGGACTGGTTCCAATGGTTTTTTTGGTTGTAAGACTGTCTGCCCACAAAGCATTAATCAGTTTTTTGTTCTAAGTTTTCTTATTTTCTTTCAACAGTTTTTTGATGATATTAATTAGACTCTTCTTGGAAGATTCTGCCAGTCCATTCCCTTGAGGGTAGTAGGCAGTGGAATGGCCTAGTTTAATGTGATACTTGTTACAGAAATTAATCATTTTCTTTGACTTGAAGGTTGCAGCATTATCAATAATGCTTTTAGTGGGACAACCAAACCTGGACAGAATATTGGTTTCTAGGAAACCTATGATCACAGTGTCATTGGCTTGTATGGAAGGAATGGCCTATATCCATTTAGTAAAATAGTCAGTGGCAGTGAGTATCCATTTGTGTTGGCCAGAAGACGGTGGATGAATTTCTCCAATGAAGTCAAGACCCCATTATTGAAAATGTTTCTTGGTGGAAATGGGTTTTAGGGGTAAAGGTAACAATTTTCTTTTGCCTTCAAAGATTTGACATTTATGGCAAGAAGTTACAGATCTCTTCACATCTGCAAACAAGGTTGGCCAATAGAATCCAGCCCTAAGGATCTTGTTTGCAGTTGACTTCCAATAGAGATTTCCACCACAATATCCTGCATGAAATTCTTGGAAAGCCTTGTCAGCTTCATCTTTTAATAAACAATTTAACAAAATTCCTTCATGATTTTTCCAAAAAAGAGTATTATCTAAGATGCAAAACTTTGAAGCCTTCATTTTCAAAAACCTATTCTTGGTTCTAGATAACCCTGGAGGAGCCTGCAGGTTTTGTAAAACATAAATTACATCAACATACCAAGCTGAGTCTGAAAAGTCCTGGCTGATTTGTGGAGTCTCCATCTCCTGCTCGTTATCGAGTTCATTTATGTCTAGGGCTTGACAATTTGTTTCTGCCATAAGTTTGGTCAATCCCTGACCTTTTATTAGCTTGGTAGGTTTTATCTCTATATCATACTCTAAGATGGTACCTATCTATTTTCCTCTTTTTCCATCAATTCCATCCTGAGTTAGGATGTCTTTGACAACTGCATTATGAACATAAGCTATTACATGAGAGTATAATATGTAGACTCTGAAATCCTTAATAGCTTTTACCAGTGCAAAAGCTTGTTTCTCCATTATTTTGTATTTTAATGATGCATCTCCAAGTGCTTTACTAAAAAAAGGCTATAGATTTTTCACATCCTTGATCATCCTTTTGTAATAAAACTGCAGCAATGGTGTGTTCTGATGCAAAAGTAAAAATGATGAAGTCTCTATCAAATTGTGAACTTGTGAGGACTGGTGTTCTGGTTAAGGCCATTTTGATTTCTTCAAATGATTGCTTGGCCTCTACTGTCCATTTGATACTTGAATAATTTTTTAGCATGTTATTTAGTAATCTAATGAGTTCATCTAAATTAGAAATGAATCTACTTAAAAAAATTATCTTCCCTAGGAAAGCCTGAAGTTCTTTAATATTTCTTGGATGAGGTATCTGTAGAATAGCTTCGATCCTAGAGGGGTCAATTCGAATGCCATCTTTGGAAATGATGTGACCTAAAAGTTTACCTTCCTCCAGACTGAACAAGGACTTCTTTGGATTTAAAGAAATTCCATATTTTCTGCATTTTAAAAAGACTTGCCTGAGATGGTCCAAATGATGTTGATCTAATTTAGAAAAAGCAATTAGATCATCTAGATATATAACAAGAAAATCATGAATTTATTTGGAAAATTCAATATCCATTGCTCTTTGGAAGGTTGCTCCTGCGTTTTTTAATCCAAATGGCATTTTAATGTATATGAAAATACCCAATGGTGTTGTAAAAGCAGTTTTGTCTTGGTCATCAAGATGAACCAAGATTTGGTTATATCCTGAAAACCCATCTAAAAGTGAAATTCTAGAAGAACCCACTACCCTTTGCAAAATATGATCCATTTTGGGTAAAGGATAGTTATCTTTAAGAGAGACCTTATTACATTTCTCAGATCAACACATAATCTTATTTCCTCAATCTTCTTCCTAGTAGGTACCAAGTTGGACACCCACTCTGAAAATCTAATAGGGGCAATAATCCCTGTTTCATACATGTGTTTGATTTCTTTCTCAATTGATGGTAATAACATAGGGTTAATTCTTCTAAGTTTTTGTTTAAATGGCTTTTGATTTTCTTTCAGAGGTATAGTGTGCTGAATAATAGAGGTGTCATAGGACTTCAAATCTTCGTAACTCCAGGAAAAGACATCCTGGAATTCCCTCATAAGTTCAACATACTTTAGCTTTTGATCAGGAGGTAAATATTTTGACAATTTGATCATTTTTGGATTGTCCTGTGTTCCTAAATTGTATTCTTCAATATCTGCTTTTAATGGCTCCATTTTAGGTTTCTTGGGAATGTCGTTGGAGTCAAATATATCTTCTAGAGGAGTTAATCCTTTGGGTAAATGATTGTCCTTTAGGTTGATAACCTTTGTTTCTTCTTCAATTATTTCATCTAGGTCCATTTGTTTCAAGTCTTGAATTTATTTTTATGTGAATTTTGTGGGATGAAGCATATTTATTGAATTCTTTTTGTGTGAATTTTGTGGGATGAAGCATATTTATTGAACTTTCTTCTGAAATGTTAATTTCTACCTCATTTATTTGATCAAAACTAATAATTGTATCAACATCTATGTTACTGTTAGAAAATTGTTCATCTAAAGTTAACAAATTATTGATCTACTCATCACTATCAAAAACCTGCCAGTTCTTTAGATTATCAGGGATGGCTGGTCTATGCCTAATCTCAATAGTATACTAATGATTAGGTTGAAAAGGTAATTTGCAGGTGCTAGCAAGCATGGCCAGGATGTGGGCTTGCTTGTTGTGTTTTCTAGGGATCATTGCAATCTGGGTTTCCAAAAAAGTGTTGAGAATTTCTATGATTGTTCCTCTATAATATCCTAGTCTAGGATTCCTAGTTGAGTAAGTTCCTTTGATCTGTTTGATTATTAACTCTGAATCTCCTATGACAGACACCCTGATTGCTCCTAATCTTTTAACAAGTTTAAGACCCAACAAGAGAGCTTCATATTATGCCATATTATTGGTGCATATAAAATTTAATCTATAGGCATGGCCTTCAGCATGATCATTTTCCAAATTGTACATCCAAACTACTGCTCCTGCCCCTACTTTATTGACTGAGACATCAAATTCTAAATGCCAATGAATTTCATGTTCATAATTGGTGTCTGGGGTAGTAGGAATTTGTTTAACTGTGGGATCTGGGTTTTCATTTTCATCTAACTTTTCTTTGTTATCTGATATTTCTTGAATATGAACACTCGGTTTTCCTTTTTCAATTTCTTTTGGTTCTGCTACTACAACCTCTAAAGTATTGGAAGGACTGGTTTCTACATTTCAAAGAATGAATGAATCCATATCAAAGTGTACTGAGTAGATAGGGAAATTTTGGGGTCTTTCTTGACTACTTACTACATATTTCATTAATGTTTCTCTGTATAGTTTCTTTGGTTGTCCAAAAACCGATATAGTAGCATATGACATATCCAATTGAAGAGATCCATGAAGCTTAGCACCCCAGGACCTGGACAATAACATGCCATATTTGGGTGGTATATCTGCTACCACTATGTCCATTAAAATTGTTTTTGCAGGGTATTGAACCAATGAAACACACAAGTCTTTTATCAGTCCTAAACGTCTCACCTGACTAGAATCAAAAGAAAACAAATCTTTGTATGGTTTAGTGATGTCTAGGTCTAGTTTTTCCATTATAGACTTGGGCATGAGATTATGAGATGTCGCAGAGTCAAACATGGCATTGTGAAGAATCTTATAATGTATGTTTAAACTCACATAGAAGGGAGTAATTCCTCCTTCTAATGGATTTCCATTCACTTCTGGGCCAAATATTAATTCAGGTTGGTCATCAAAAAGGCTGAGTCTTCAGTTCCAGTAATTTTCAATGATCTATTGATTTGAGTTCGGTAGGCATCATGTTTAGCTAATTCAGATAATGGGACAACAATTTTTAGCTTGCCTACTTCTGTTTCCAGATTAAAGGGTTTTTCTACTTGGACCTTTGGATTACGAACAACAGTATTCTCTCTGTTTTCAGTGTTCTCTATGTTTTTCTCCTTTTCAAGAGTAGAATCATGATTTGTTGATTCTCCTAGATCAACCTCTGGAAGTTCTTCCACAGTTCCCTTGTAAGGAAGGGAAGTGGATGGCTATTTATTGTTTGGTTGATTACCATAGACATCTTCAATTATGGGGTTAGAAGGATTAGTATTTGATCTAGAAAGAATATGTACAGGTGTAATTACTATCTTACCTTTTTGGGCTGATTTGGAACCTTTTTTTTGTTCGTTTCAGGGACATCAATTCTCCTACTTCTTAGATTGTATTACTTGTGCACCTCAAAGATGGCTATGTCATATCCTTCTCTAAAGTCGAATGATTCCCCTGATTGGGTTTGGAACTGTTTAAGTATGTGGGCCTCTTGATCCTCTTGGGTCAAGAAAACTTCTCCTTCATTACCAAGCCCCATCAAATTAATTTGAGTATCTTCTTCTGGACCTTTAGAGTGGGAAGCTTCTGCATAGTTCTCTTGGAAAGGAGGTCTAATGTTTTGGTCAAGACCATTCTTTCCAGTGTTCGGGTTTTGATTTTTCCTGAAATTAGGATTTCTCCCTGTATTGGTTTGCTGGCTATCCCAAGGAGATTTCCTTTCAATTGTCTCCACTCTGTCTCCTAGTATATCCATTCCTTTAATTATGGCATCTAGCTTTTGTTCAAAAGGTGAGCTTTCATCCTTTAATGGTATCCTCCTTTCACTTCTGGCCCTAGCTCTTTTAGATAGCAGGTTGGCCTCAACACTGATTGCTATGCTTTGTATATCTTCCAAATTAGGGGGTTTTGTTCTCTCAGCTAGAAATCCATATCAGAATCAAATCTATCTAGGAATTTGATTAAGGCTAAACCAGTGGACTGGCTTAAGTTCTTACATGACTTCCTCTCTATGCTCCACAAGGAGGATGGATGTTTTGACGAACAGGCCATTCTTCTTCTTGCATACACACTTGCAAATCTCCACATTGGTGGCTGTGCAGCCTACCGATTGACATCGTGCACTCACTTGAGCACTTCTGTGATCTCATTGAAGACACTTTCTATCATTTTGATACAAAACATCTTGACCAAAAATTGTTGCAACAATGAAAGGAATCACATATAGAATTTTAGGAGAGCTTCCATGATCTGTAGTTTCAAGCTCCGAAGAGGTAGATGAAATTTCCCTATATTTGGGATAGATTCGAGTATTGTATTAAGAAATCTTCCCATCCCAAGAAGAAGTTCAATCTCAAACCCCGCTTAGCATACTTCGGTGATGGAGCTTTGCAATCACAGATGAACACGGTCGTTGTCACAAGTAGCTGTCCTCCATCCCCTCATCAAACAACTCCACCATCACAGAGTGATGGGGGAGAGCATGAACACACATTTGTTGAACCATCACGTCCTCCCGATGTCACTCCTTCCATTTTTCGCATAGACTTGGTTGTGAGTCCCATACCTTGTCACATGTATTTTGTACCTCAACCTATGTCTTTTTATTCTGATCATCCTCCGGATGACACTATCTTGTGTTCTTCCATTCCAGACTCCACACTTGTTTTGACTGAGGATCGGTCTATCGATGGAGTTGGTGTTTCACAACCAACATGCGTTGGCATTCATGAAGAGCATGACAGGGAGCTTGAACATCCATTGACAACAGGGGACCATCCCTATCTATCTGTACCTCATTTGTTTCTTCTTGACATACTTGATGATCTTGCCATCCTTGATTTTTCATTCGTATCTCCATCCACGGATGTACCCATTGTTGATCATTCGCAAGACACATCAGATGTCAGACCACCATTCGACAATGAAGAGGACAAATCATTCATTGAAAATATAATTGATATTTCATATGCTTTTTCTAGAAATGCAGAGGGTGAACATCCTTTCTTCTCATCTACCCCTCTGTGTGATTCATCAAATCATGAGGACGCCGACCAACATCCTGTGTTTTCTGATGTTGTCTGTCGTGATCTCTTTACCTCATCAGCTAATCACGATGTTGATTCATTCATTGTTAATCCATCTAAGCCATTGTTCTACGATGATCTATCTATCGACAAAGTCGAAACTCCACACATTATTGAGGTACTTTAGCCTGAGCTGATGGTTATGTCAGGCCCTTGTTGTCTTGAGGTTGGTCTCACTTCCGATTAGGAAATTTTTCAAACACCTAAGGCTCCTCATCACTCATATGTATGCACTAAATAACAATCCAACACTCAGATTTTGCTTCCTCGACTCGAACTACACAATCCCATCGCTCATGAATTGGAGGAATCTTACATAACAAGCACACTTGCACAACGTAAGTGGTCTACCTTTCTCACATTTTCTTGCATGTCACGGTCAAGGGAATGCATACCCTCAACATCTACATGCAATGTAGCACAACACCATGGCAAGTCCAGAGAGTGCATGTCATGCACTTTCACTCATTTTTATTCTGTGGATGCTTATAAGCTCAGAGTGTGTCTTTTTTCACTGTTGTATCTTTCACATTTGCCGGTTCGCACAACTGGGTTGCTCGCGGACCAAGCCTTCACCAACATGGGTCAACCAATGTGTCAGTGGATGCATTGGAAATATCACTTCACATGATTAGGCCCATGCACCATTAGCTTAGGAGTAGGAGTAGTGTTTGCTTTTAATTTGCTTGCTTGCATGCTTGTTTGCTTTCTTGATTTGTTTGCTTGTTTGTTTGATTGCTTGCTTTCTTACTCTCTTTGCTTTTGCATTTACTTCTGCTTTTGCATTGCTTTATTGTTTTTTTCTTATTTTCGTTCATAGTTTAGTTTCACATGAAACCATGCATGAGTCTTGAAACAAGCTGGGTAAAGTACAAGAGGCCTTGTGTAGCTATCACTACTTGGTTATCTGTCATCCTTCCTCTGTATGAAGAACTTGTTACTTTTATTCCATGATACATCGATGGAAAATACGTACTATTCAAAATGAACCTTGGTGAAAACACAACGCTTGCCCACTAATTAGTGTCACCTACTCTTGTCGGGTGTTTTTGGGTTAACCCTTGTCATCTCAGTCAACTAGAGTAAGGTGAGGGAGGAAAACCTCAACAGGCACGTCAGAGGTATATAATAAACTACTTCTCTGAAGGAACAACCACTTCTGCTCTCAATAAGTTGGGATCCCTCTTCCACCTCTGAAATGAATAAGTGCTATGCACAGTTATGAAAAAATGAGAAAAATGAAAAAATAAAAAATGAATAAGGCGAAAGAAGAGAAAGGATTCTTGCGCAGAGAGGTGATGTAAGTAACTCTGTCGAGGTACTGACTAGGCTTGCTGGCAGCGTAGCGATGATTGTGTTCCTGCGTGACTCCATCGAGGTACTATCAAGGCCTGCTGGTAGCGGAGCAACACCGAAGATGAAACTAAGACTTTAATGACTATACTTCTTGTGCACCACTATACACATCAACCCTAATCGAAACAATTGTGTTGACTTGGCTTGGAATGTGTGTCGCCAAGAACAAGGTCCAAGACGAACTAAGAACTGAGCAATACCTCTGGAGGTGTTAGACTTTATTTTCACGAACAAGGTCCATTCAGAGAGCTCGAGTTCTACTAGTGTGTCGCCAAGTGTTGTAGCAGTTACAACCACCCTCCAAAATTTTGCCTTAGCTTCATTTTGGAGCCTCCATACCAAAATTTCATAGTAGCATGTCTTTCCTTGTCAAGTACATAAGCTTCAGTGATTTTATTGCAAAATGACAACCTGTCCATCAAGACATGTTGCATCCCCCTCACAGGCTATTTCACCAGACTTGGTTCAGCTGCAGGCTGAGCAGCTCCCTCAAGAAATTGCGCAATTTTTGAGGGGAACCAATCTTCCCTCCAAAAATTGCACAATTCTATCTGGCAGTCTACTGGGCTCCAGAATTGCGCAAATCTGCCTGTCACTGTTCACTGGAAAAATTGAGAAATTCCTCCTAGTAGGACTGCTCAACCCATAAATTGCATAATTCTAGGCAGCTGTCAGCTACTCTACCCAGGAATTGTGTAATCCCTCTAGGAAACAAGCCCAACTCCCTCCCATAAATGCACATTTTTTCCTCCCAGCTGAGCAGACTGTTGCATGTGAAGTTGAGTTGACCAGTCCCCTCTGGGACCGAGAAAAATAGATTTTCATGCATGGGCTACTTCTCCCAAGGCAGAATGCAAAGGAATCCCTTGATTTAGGGATCTACTTTTAGCAGTTGAAGGTTGTTTGCAAGGATCATTTCAGAAACCTCCCACCAAGTGTCTCTCTTCCTAGATTTGTGGCATGCGCGTCACACCTTCGATTTGATCAAAACTCATGAATCAGACACCATAGAGCTCATTCCTCACATCGACCTTGCAACTCTGACATGCCACATTGCATCTAGGAGTCGTCGACACATTGAACTAAGTTGTTTTGGGGTAAGCCCGATTTCCGTGTCATATGTTTCATTTTTGTTGCTTTTTGTGTTTCGATTTGTGTGATTGATGTATGCTTGATTTTAGTGAGCTCTTGCTATCGTTTTGATGCATGTTAGCTTGTAGAAGCATCGTTTCCAGGGATAGTCATTGTTGCAGCGACTCGCTTCACACGCATGCATGCTTTCCCATTTTCTGAATCATGTGCTTGTTTTTTATATGAATGATCATTCACTCTTGTTTGTGGTCATCTCATCATGCATCCACACTTCTCATGTTTTCAGTCCCCCATCGATCGGACTAGGCTACCTTGGCTTGGACCGTGGCTTGCCCAGCTAGCACTGTGCATTTCCAGAGGCAAAGGATCTACCTCCCCTCCAGAAAATGTGCAAGTCTATCCAGGAATTGACCTCCAGACATGGATTACACAGCTATTAGAGGCAATGTCCTGTTGGCCCTAGAAACTGCGCAATGCAATTTGCTGGTTGCATGTCACTACTCACTGAAATTGTGCATTGCATAGTTTCAGTCCTCAGTAGGCCAGGCTGGACTATGAATTGCATAGTTCTAGTAGTTAGTCATCCTACTGACAACCTGGACTATGCCTTGCACAGTTTTGTCCGTCAGTCTCCCGACCTCCCAACGGAAATTACACAACCTTCATGATCAGTCACATAGGTATGTTGCAAGTTAGTTCTCAAGTTCGTTTTGGTTTTCGACTAACATATGGCTTGCCATGAGTGTTGCCATGTCTCCAGGTACTGCAGGTGTTCATAAACCTCTCAACAACACAGGTACAATGGTTTCCAGGAGAGCAGAGTTGAAGACACCATTCAGAGCACACTTGGGGATGTAGTGGATAAAGTGTTTATGAACTTGCCTACCCACGAAGACATTGAGTTGTTCGTAGACAAGGACATCAAGATATGATGACAACAACATCAACAATAGCTAAAGGCATCATACCAAATGCAATGAACGCAAGAGGAAGTTGGTTGACAACATAGAGGTGGAACAAAGTTGCAAGCTCAAGCAGATCCACTTGTGATGAAAGCAACTTTTGAGACTCAGGCTATGAGGTGACGATGTGACATGAAGATCATGTGAAGGAAGAGAATGGAATAGAGAAGGAGTTGCATGTACTGAAGCAACAACTCAAGGAAGAACAAGAGTTGCATAGACAAGAGAATGAGTTGTAGCAGGAACAGGCACAACAGGGGGCGCAACATGCACTCACAGATGAAACTACACCTTTACAAGTTATAGATCCATCCCAACAACTGGCATGGAGTAGACAAGGTGAGCAGTGTTGTTGATAGCATGCAAGGGAATGTAACAACATGCATGTCATTGTGCACATGAATGCGATCCCACACATTTGGCACACTCACTGAGGCGAATACAAGAAGCAAGTCTGACTAGAGCTGAACATGTACCTCGACAAGTTGATGCACACGACCACCAACACATTCTTAGAGGGCAGCATAGACACTATGCATCAACATGTTTCCGATCCATTCGCACCAGGATGACTATGTGCATGCTATTAGAAAAGTTGGACAAATGAGCCATATCAGTGCACTCAGATGCAACGAAGGCAAGAGTTCACTTCAACAAGATGTCACATTGAGCGCACAGACACCATCACAGACAACCAAGCTTGGCATCAACTCATCACCTTCGAACATCATAAGCATGTCAAAGAGTTTGTCTCACAACAACGATCCAAGTGTGATTGATGTCTTTCATGGCTTGCTCAAGCCATTTTGTCTCACATGGGCACATGTGCATTGTAATGTAACATCTTTTCAAGTGGAAGTTCAAGTGTCAATAGTTGAATGTAACAGTCATAGAGTAGTTGAAGAGTCATGAGGGTAGATGAACAGTCTCAAAGGGGAATGTCAAGGGTCACCCCACCCTTTTCTATAAATAGAACCACATAACTCATTGTAGAGGATTTTGGTAAGGCAAGTTTCAATAGGAGTATCTTAGAGAAAGCTTGGAGTATATTGTAACGCGCCTTGGCTTCTCCACTGCACAGAGCTAGTATATCTCTTTGAAGGAGCAGGTGGTTGTGGCTGTAACGTTCCACTGTTGGAACTAGTGGTTGGACATGGATGTATTGTATGATTGGAACTTACACTTCTTAATATAACAAAGCCAACACATTTTCATGCATATGTTGTTATTTTAATTGGACTATTCTGGTTGCTGTAGCAATGTATGTTATTTAACTTACGCATTTGTGTATGAACTATTTTGTATGCAATTGTATGAATCTTGTTACAGATGTGTTGTTGGTTTAACCGTCACTTTGGATTGCTCACTATCTTGCTTTCCAGCTGGTGATGCATCTTGGCTCGTGTGTTCCCTTCCAATCCAAGTACTATTACAGGTTTCCAAGGGGCACACTCACCTCACTCTCTATGTGTTAGAACCTCTCATGCATCTTCCTTGACTCGCCACAACTATCACACCCTTGCTACCAACAGGGACATCTTACTTGCCTCTGTGCGAAACCACGGTCAAGGCATTACTGTACGACCCAGTGCTGAGACTCCTACACCAAACAGTCTGATGTCTAATTGTGACTTCTTACTAGGGAGATCCCCTAACATGTTGGCGGGTCCAACAACATCAACAACTTGTCACTAAAAACCCAATTGCCCGTCTCCGTGGAGTTGCACCGCCCCTCATACTCTTTACAGTGGAGTGGGCTCCGCAACTAGTCTATTTTATATTATTATAAAAATATGTACATTAGTGACATCATATTTACAATCTTGGCCCTTCGACCACTTAACGAAAATCAACATATATACCAGAGCACGATGGCCCAATCTACAAGCATAAATGTAAAGGCATGACGACTTGCAAAATAACTATGGTTCACTAACCTAACAATTATATACATTTGGCTCACTAGCCTAAATATAAATGTACATTAATAGTTCAAGGGTGGTATTGGGGGTGTTACAGTTCACAACACTAAGATTCCAAGAGAATACTCTAAAATAAGCAAAGAGTCTGCCCATAATGTTTAAAATAATTAATTTGATAAACAAGTTAAAACAATTAATTGTTGCCCCACCCACACACACACACACACGCACACACACACACACACACACACACAGAGATATATATTAAACCAACGATCCATCTAGGGATATGCAAGTACTACACTGATAGCGGTTAGAATTTGAGGTAAGTATAGATTACACCCATAGCGGGTCTTGAATGTTCCAGAAAAGTGTGATATTTGTACAAGATAAAGTCTAAAGCTTGAAGGTTAAGACTCATGGGGCATGCCCACACCCATAAGCTATTAGTATAAAGCTTGAAAATTAAGACTTAAGTGGCATGCCCACACCCATGAGCTATCAATATGATATATAAATGTACGCTATTTAATGGGATATAGTAATCAAATTGAATGGTATTTTAGTTTTCCAATAGAAATAACAAAATTGACTTGTCTAATTTGTCTAGGTGAGAAATAATTTTTCTATTTGATTTGAAAGTTTTTATGAATTTGATTTTGAGAATTTCAATGTTGTTTCTTCAGTGTTGGTACAATGGTGATAGGTCCCCATTTATAACTTTGATTCAAAAAATTGATATATTTCATAGTTGAATATGGAAATTTCAAATGCATGGTTACCATAGCTCCACTACATTCAATAAATTCATACTTGAATATGAACACAACTTGGTTTGGATCTTTCTGGTCTTGAAGTGCTAGCTAAAGAGCTCCATGTTATTTATTGAAGGACCATAAATGTCTTCAAAATGTGTTACTTGTTCATTATTATTACTTGACATATGAAAATCCTCCCAAATTTCTATTTGAAAGTGGGTTGAACAAGCTTGTTTTTATTTTTATAAGATTCTCTTTCATTCCATCTCATGACATTAAAAGTTGAGATTAAATGTTTCTCTTTACAATATAAAATCCATTATAGTCAATCAGTTTAAGCAAGTTACTAATCCTGTTGAAGGAAAAGTATATTGTAATTAGATCGGGTCAAAATACTTTCATTCTTAAGTAATTTGCAAATTTTTAAAAACTATTTGTGAAGTTTATTAATTTTTTGTTAATTTAAAAATTAAATTTATTTGTTTGGAAATTAAAACTTAATTTTTGAATTTTTAAAATTTGAATTTCTAATTTTTTATTGGTGGGTGTACCTTATTAGACTAATTTTATGTGGTTTAAAATCAATTTGTCAGAATTAAAAATTATTTAAAAAAACCTCTAATTGCCAAGTGTCCTCAAAAATTAATTATCTAATAATAAAAAATTAGATATATAGATTTGACCCATGCGCATATCAATTGCGAAGGTCTGTCATCTTGTGGTTATATATGTTGGTTCTTTAATCAAATTTGAACATATGAGAAAAGAATAAAAACATTGAAACATTAAGCGACCCCACATCCTTTAATTAAGAAGCCTCCCTCACAAATAAATACTTCATAACTTAGTACGACATTTGTCGCTTAGAGATGTCATGTCACTCGCTATCACGAAAAAAACTATAATGTCTTGCTTTTCCAAATAATACTTCTATTTTGGCTACCGCCTATCCTCTTCATAAATAAATATTATTCAAGTTTTGAAAATAGGTACTGTCTTAGAGATGTTGTCACTCTATCACGAAAAAAACTATAATGTCTTGCTTTTCCAAAATCATAACTATTATGAAGTTTTCCCTTGATGTAAGCATCGTGGAAAATATGTAAGGCCCTACCCTAGGGTCTTCTAACAAATCTACATTCTCTGGGAATTTAACTTCAATAAGAGGCAAAAATTTACTTTCTTACAAGACATTTGAACAATGGTAATTTGACTATTTCTTACAAGACATTTAAACAATGATAATTTACCATTTACACTCTGATCCCTACAACTTTATAGTGAACATTTCATTTCTATAAATTACATGAGTAATCTATACATAGGGGAATACCTGTACCAGTGGCCGGTGGAGATTCCCTCGAGATGCTGCTCTTGCTGAAACGCTCCTCTCGCTTCCAATTGGATTTACCTCCCAACCAACAAGGAAATAATTCCTAGCCTAGGAAACTGCCACAAGTTCCCTAGTCCTCCGAGCCCAAGTCCAACCAGATGTAGTGTGTCCAAGATGAATAATCCAGACCAAGATAAACAATACTTCCCTCCTCTCAACTAACCCAAGAAACCTCCACAGGTTCCCTAGGTCTCCAAAATCACAACCAACCCAAAATCAAAAGCAAGACCCCACATCCCCCTCTCTCCCTTCCTCCTTCCCCTTTTATGCCCTTCCTCTCTTCTCCACCTCAACCACCTCTCATTAATGTCATTAATTTCTCCTTCATCCTTATAGTTGACTTCTCTTCTCCCAAGTAAATCTGAGAGTACATTTGGAAATGTGATATGAATATAAAATTGGGTAATTAATTAGAGAGAACCATGTCTTCTCCTAAGTAAATGTGAGAGTACATTGGGGAATGTGAGGTGAAAATATATATATATATATATATACATATATTGAATAATTAATTAGAGAGGACCATGTCTTCTCCCAAGTAAATGTGAGAGTACATTGGGGAATGCAAGATGAATATATATAAAATTTGGAATAATGGAAGGAGACCATATCCTACCCAAGATTCAACCTGAGAAGACAAGTTGGGAATTTGAATAATAGCAATAATAAATTTTATATTAGTAAATAAATTTATAGTTTCCCAAATGAAGGTATTCACCAATATTTCTCAATATTTTCAGGTAATGTAAACATTAATAAAATTTGCATGATAAGATTAAGCGGGGCATTACATACACCCCTCCTTCAGAAAACTTCGTCCCGAAGTTAGAGTGAAAAGATACAAGGAGTTCGAAGGCATAACAAAATAGAGAGAGTTATAGTAGTAAAATTTGATAAGTCAGACAATGACATACTTCCCATCAGGAGTCTCTAACTGATCTATATCCTTCTATCCATCCTGACCTACTTCCTTTCCCACCCTATTCATCCTCTGCTACTATATCCTGTGGCATCGGCTATACCAATCTAACCACTGATAAAACCAACATGGCAGAAGCATCGACTATGTCGACCTAACCTCCCCAGCAGGCAACTGGCAATTGTCATCACACGTTTAGGGGAGCGTGTCCACCACTGACCTCCCATAATTCCAGGTTTCGGAGGATACACGGTGGGAAACGCCTCCACCCCTCCTCACAACTAGGGTCAACGCCCTAATATGGACCACACTATAGTGATGGTTGGACTTGTCATCGAATAATCCAGTCAGGTAGTCTTGCCACCTGTCATTTGCATTTTACTCATGTCATATGAGTGCATATCGAGTAGATACCAAATGTAATAGAACAATGTACATTATACCTTCCTCATGAGATGTCTCGACTTTCCCTCAATGGAAGAGTAGATCGCGGCTATTATATAGTTCTTTCCCCCTGTGGGTTAGCTCTCATTCATGCATTTATATAACAACAAGATATATAATCATCATGTTATTAAGTCTAGTATCAACGTGTCAATCTTGCAGTTCATACTGGAAATAAATCATAAATTCACTAAGTCATTCATTTAAACAAATCATATCCACTTGATCCATATATGAAACAACATAATTCTGATAAGTCATGGACTAGATAATTCATCACTAAGTGAGTCATACCTTTAGGCCATACATCAACAATTTCCATCATCAATATCAAATCTATCAATTGATTTATATAAGTAGTTTCATGTGTCAACCAAATGCATCAATATTACATAATGTTCATAAATAATAACATGGAACTGCAAAATAGAGCCTTACTATGGGTCACTATTTAAGTCAAAATGGGCATCAGAGATGCTCATGTGACAACCTTGTGCAACCCCTCGATAACAATTAGATTCGAAACAGATTCAAGTGTCCACCATGGAAAATAGCATTTGAACCTGGATCTACTATAAGGTGGTACCAAAACCAAAATATTGGCAAGCAACGGATTAGTGCACTTTCAATTCCACTAGAAGGCGCTAATATAAGTTTCACACATATAATTTATTTAATTACCTTAGTGAATATAAAAGTCACACTCTTCCAATTTGCTGGTTTTTCATCTTCCAAACCAATTAGTTAACTTGAAAATAAAAGACTCAAAACTTCATAAATTGTTTCCAGCATGATTTCATATTTATATATATATATATATTATATATATATATTATAAATATATATATATATATAATAGATTATATAGATAATATATATATATTAAATTGAGAGGAATGTCCTCTAAATGTCAAAGGTTCAAATTTATTATATATTTAGTCATTGTTTACTAGTACTAAAACAATTTCATGATATATATTGCAGCTCACAATATGACTAGACAAATGAGAAATAATTAAACGGATGGAATAATTGCATTTGCCTTGCTGCTATTAGTATTTCCCTTCTAAATGGCACCGCATCTTTAAAGATGCCTACTCCTTTCACAAGTGGCCAGTGATCGGAAAAGTTGTGAAGAAAGTTGAGGGTCCTTTTATCCAAAACTAGAGACATATTATTTTTCACGACATTTTTATTCAACACTAGAATAAGGGTAAAAGTGTATTCTAATATTTTCATTCATCTTTTATTGACTAAATAGGCTTCCATTCTAAAATCCCAAACTCTCTACGATTTGATCTTCTCATTTAATTTAAGATCATTAAAACAACTATCACAGTAAGCCTTACACAAGTCCATGGTATTCAATCTATGTTGTCACTAGAAAATTCCACCACCCATAGAATAATCATTAATGTGACATATAGGATATTTCAACACCTCCTAATCTGAATTCCCATGCTTCATAGTCGTTTACTTCTCAAACTCGAGATTTGTTATTATGAATTCCTACATGAAGAATGACAAATATACTATCTGAAAGATAATCCTTCTATCTGAATGGAAAATCTACTATATCTTAAATAAGAATAATGATAATCTACTATCAGCATAATTAAAAGCCACCTTCATATGTAAAATAGAACTAACTACATTATTTAGATTGGGACACATTTTGGGTATAAATTAATGGCTCAAAAACTGCAATTTTTAGTGCAAATATTGTTCACACCATCCATATATTTAATAGACACTTGAGGTTGGCATCAAAACAAATACCTCAGGTACATATTAGTGAGAACAAAACTGCAATTTTGAATGTAAAATATAGTTCACATCATTCTTAAATTAGAATTCTTACCATTACAGAGTTTGTTCAAAACGTTCAAGTGACACATCCTTCAGCCAAATTTAATCATTGTGAGGTGACAGACTTAACTAACAATTAATGAACTTGGGCCGTAGGTTGAAATAGAATAGCTACATCTTTACAAAACAATCATCATAGCTTGACCATAGATCCCTCTGAATGTCGGGAAAGTGACCTTGCCCATAACCTACTAATTTTCCTATCATTAATTCTTTGGTTCATGTGCCAAAGTCGTCCAATCATAATCATATAGTTTCCATGCATCTTCTCAGAGATATAGCGAATCATCAAAGTCATTGGATCAACATCCTTCATCATGGGCTTCCTTCATGTAATAATTATTAGGCAAGACAAGTCATCAAGTGTTATGCCAGTGATTCTATAGCTCCCTCTGAAGTCTTACTTCAGTTGGTTATGTAGCCTTCATCAATTTGCTCATTTTAAGATGAGACAATATCACGCTACAATTGTATCAACAAACTTCCAATTACCAAACCCCAACAATACACATGCACAGGGAATCTCTCTCACATGCTCTGCTTGTTTAACAACAACTTCTAAACAATAATATATTCAACTGACAAACATCAATATGAGTATCATACCTACATCAATAGTACCTTCATATTACTGATATCACAAGTACTTCTAACTGTTTCAAGATACTAAGAGACTTGATCTAAATTTTTCCTTGGAATGATTTGCTCTATTCCTTTTGAATTTTTTGCTTCGAGTCTGATTATGCTAAGGTGTCTTATGCAACACTGGTTTAGAGTCCTAGCCCTTATTAGCACTATTCCTAACATTTTCTACCATACTCTAAATAGTCGCAAGAGAACCCAAGCAATAGATCAATTCAAGTTATGCCAAGTTACTTCTTAGCCACAAATTTAACTTTAGAACATGTTATCATAGGCTAGTTTCATGAGGTCATTAATATGCTTGGAATATATATAACTGCTGATGTATTAGGTTTCTGGAAAGATTCAGTGTTGTTGCAAAAGAATGTGGCAAATAGAGAATGCAATTTAAATTGTTGATGAAGAATTGACATCTGCCCTCAAGGTTCTAATACTTGCCAATGGTTGTTGAAGATTAAAAAATGGGAATGCTTGTTGTAGCCTAGGATCAGTGACACGATGCTCATCACACAATGCAATACAAATTTGACTTATTTCTCAAGTTAATGGAGGATTAAAACTACTTTAGGTTATCTTCTATATGATGTACGATGAGAAAGAGAAATAGGTTTCAGTTTGATATATTTGTAGGGAATGCCCTCATAGATATGTATGCTAAAGTGGGAGCATAGATACGGTAGACAAAGTGTTCCGCAAAATGCCTAGACGAGATGTTGTTCCCTGGAGTTCCATGATTGTCGGGTATGCAACGCATAGGTGTGCCTATGATGCCTTGCATCTCTTCAAAGAAATGCAACATTTGGGTACAAAATCTGACTATGTAACCTTGGTTGGTGTTTTGTCTGCTTGTTGCCACACAAGCTTAGTGAGTGATTCCCGTCAGTACTTTGATTGTATGATTAGTAATTATGGGATCAAACCTAGATTAGAGAACTATAGTTGCATGGTTGACCTCTTTGGACATGCTAGTAGGCTTATTGAGGCTTGGGACATTATCAACAAAATGCCAATGAAACCAGATGTCATCGTATGGGGATCCTTGCTTGTTGCTTGAAGAGTCCATGGCAATGTAGAGCTAGGAGATTGTGTGGCAGAACAACTATTTGAATTGGATCTCGAGAATGTTGTGCATTATGTCCTGCTATAAAATATGTATGCAGCTGTTGCTAGGTGGGATGGTGTACAAAAAATGCAAAGAATAATGAAAGATAGGAGGGTAAAAAAAATTCTAGGATTTAGCTGGATTGGTTCGAATAATAAACTGAATACTTTTGTTGTAGGAAGTATCTTGCACCCCTACAACTAGAAATTGATAGTAGATTGGGAACCTTCCCACCTCTGATAATGATTCCAAGTAGAGGAGGGCCATGAAACCTATGCTGTAGATTTGGTTGGACATCAAAATGAATTTATTCTTTTCTAACATTATAAAAATCTAAGAAGTTGCTTTGAGTTTATGAGCACTTAAACAAGGGAAGGGATCCTTCAGTACCGTATGTTTGTGGCTGATCCACTACTACCAAAGAGATTTCCAATATTGTCATAAGAGAAATGGTTGACAGAGATACCCCCACCATCTCCATCACTTTAAAGATTGGTGGCATTATCCTAGAGACAAGCATCTAAAAAAAAATGTGTTCCTATAGTGATTATTCTTTGTTTCGAGGGAAATAGGTGGAGCCTATGAAATATGTGATTGTGCTACTTTTAAAGTAAGCAGTCTCCCACTATTTATTATAGTTCTCTCACCTTGGTGACAGAATGAATGCCATCTCATATCTAGACAACAAGTTCTTACTTCAAAATTTTGTTTATTTTGTATCTCTCCAGCAAAGCAGAGTTTCCCTAAACAAACAGAAAAAATGATATGAGCTATAAATTAGAACAATCAAAAGTGTATATGCACTGCTCTGACTGTTGACCTTCTAAACATTAAACAATTTCATTTTTCATGTAGAACTTGAATGTGATAATGATTTGTCAAAGAGTGACCTTGGACTACAACTAACCAACATTTCAGGTTGTTCGAGCCAGATAAAGTGAAGGGCAAAAAAAAAAACATGTTCATGTGCCAGATGGTATCATCTTCTATTTCCACACTTGCAACAATGATAATGCAAGGGACAATGATAGCATCTCCGTAGTCAGTAATTCTTTGTCTACCAAAAACTTACATTGATAGGGAATTCGGTTTTTGAGATGGTTGGGAAGTAGGGCCAAATTACAATGGATGGCATAAAGGATGACACTTGTAATATATATATTATATATTATAACACCACTAATTAGTAATGACTTCTCTTATCACGAATAGGCTAACTTTATCTTCGTATGAAGGAAACTGATGAGTTTTTGAATTATATGAGGGTTATCAAACTTCAGGCATGGGAAGACCATTTCCAAACACGTGTACAATCTTTTAGGAATTCCGAATATGAATGGCTCTGCAAATTTATGCATTTTGTTTCAGAATCATGAAGCGGGTCTCCATCAAAATATTTTAAATCTCCATTACCATTATGTCCAAAATCATTGAAGATTCCTATCTGTGAATGATCTTTTTCAGTCCTCTTGTATCTCTCCATGTATTCAATCATAAAAATGAATTTGACTTTTTATGGGCTCACAAGCTTCTTCATGTATGCATTCTTCATTTAATTCATCGATATCTTTAGGAAAAGGGAACTCTACAGTATCATATACTTCATCAGAAAAACAAGAAGAGAATTGGGTTCAACATTACCATCTTCATGCCCCAACCACCCTTCATATTTTTTAACATTAGAAAATCTACATCGTGTGTTCACACACATGGCAACATCATCCTCTGGCATATGACTAGCATCACATACCCAACTTGGACAACATTGGGATCTTCCACAAAGTTTGAGCATTCTTCATCAACATTATCATCTTCTGAAGAATCTTCTAAAAAGGAAGAGGACATGGCAGTCATAGGGAAGTTTCCTATACACACCTCTTTCATAACAAGATCCTAGCAGTCTTTGAATGCTTTGATCAAATTAGTAAACAAATACATCTCTCCTGTATGCAATCTTAGTTCATACCACTCTTTAGAATTATCTTCCAATGTTAGTGCAAAATATATTTATAAATACATCCTTGTGGCAAATATTTTCATACCACTCTTTAGCATTATTTTCCAAAGTTAGTGCAATATTTTTATCAAGATATGCTCATGGCAAATATTTTCATGAAAATATCTCCCCTGTATGCAATCTCAGTTCATACCACTCTTTAGAGTTATCTTCCAAAGTTAGTGCAAGATATATTTATAAAGACATCCTCATGGAAAATATCAAAAGCTCAACAATTTTAGTGAAGATCTGAGATGCAACTTAATTGAACAATTATGACCATTACAATTTGGAAGATGCTCTCTCTCCATTTAGTTCCAACAGGGAATGGATTTGGATACCCTTGAATGTTTGAGAAATTCAATGGTGCAAATAGGCTTACAGGCCTATTTCCCAAAGAGAACACCATGATTGAAATTAAACTTCAAATTCTTCTATAAAACATCTATGTTATATACAATGTCCATCAATATTCTCCTCTCAAAAGAAAAGGGCTTTTAACGTAGTTTCATTTGACATGTGGGACACCTAAATGAATTGACACTTGAATGCATTGAACTATAAATATGGAAAAATAATGGCATTTTATAGAAGAAAAGTAACCAAATAATATTGCAACAGACAGTTATGGGGAAAAAGCAAAAAAATAAAATGAAATAACCAAAATGAACAAGTAATTAAAATGGGAAGGGAAATGTTGAGGTTAGGGATTTGTATGATGATAAAAGCCTTGGATGTACTTGAAATTAGGCAATAAGCTTTGATTTGTCTCTACACAAGCAATTTTTTGTATGATCCCAACTAGGAAATGCGCCACTATGGCCATTGATTTTTCTGAATCTTAAATGCCTTTTCAGTGCAAGATCAAACACTTTGTTAATGTACTACTATAGGTGTATTTTGGTTTATTTGTTTATGTATCAATGCTCAATGACACATTTACATTACCATACCTCAAGCCCACCAATTTCATAACAAGTAACATTCAGAAAATAGTTTGTTGTGATGATATAAATTGTATTTCAACAAACTAAAAGGTATATTTTCATATTACTAAACTCCTATAATAAAATACATCATAATGGGCACATTAGAGAACCTAGTTGCAACAATGTTGTCTCCTCCATATGATGCCCAACCTTTTGTACACTGTTGTAATAAAGACCCCAAGGGAATCAACCTCTTATCTCTTTGTCTTTCTGCTTAGAGGTTACAATTAATCCAATCTAGATATTGTTTTAAACATGTCATTGTGATCCAGAAGCAGATCGTAGTTAGAACCAACCAAAAGCAGTATGCAGATTCAGAAACACTGATAATATCTAAACTACACCTTGGTCTCACATACATATACCAACAGTTGACTATAATATCTCAAATTAGCTATATTAACTAATTCCAATGAGTGGCATGACACTTTGCCTTGATGGACACCATCTCATCTCCTACAACAGAAGTTAGTTCTTTATCCAGAATCTACTTGTCGTAACACTTAGAAGTGCCCATGTACGTTTTGTGGGCCCCTTCCCGTTGCTTTTGTGATGCCTTCTTCCTTTCCAGATTACTAAAAACGAAGTGGCAAATCCCTTGTTGAGGATTCATTCCATTAAGAACTATACAGTACTGCAGGCTTTAAGGTGGAAGCCTTTTTGCGTTCATACTATCTTTCGTTGCTACATGATCCATTGTTAAGCATGTTAATCGAATCACTTTAGCTCTATTGTGTGTACTGTGTCTATTTCATCCTTGACGGCCTATTCAAGAATATGGATCATACCTTAATATGTCAAAACCCTCTAACCCATATAACGAATAAAAGCAACAACTCGTATTGGGGCAGGTTCTGCATCAGTGAATGGAAGACTTTGGAGATTCTCCACAGTGAATGGTGAAACCCCTCAATAAAACAGCTCTGGTTGGAGCACATAAAACCCTAAAATCACCATTGTTGGTTAAATAAAACAATAAGAACACAGCAAGGGATAGAGGAAGGAAAATGGCATCTACCTATAATGTAAGCAGAAGCATTCAAGGCATTTTTGTTGTATTCAAAAATGGGGTTTTGCACAATAAGAATCATTTGCCAACAAGCAGTCACAGGATCGATTCTCGTGCATAACCCCAAAATTTTAAACTTCGGGACCCCCAATCACAATGGGGGTATTGTGCTTTGTTCCCATTGAATTGTCATGACTGCATTTCACGAAAACCAAATTCGTAAATTCATCTAATGGGCACATGCACAGACCCCGTCAACGACCAGGTATTTGGATTGAATCTCCTCATCAGGAACATCAGGTCTCGGGATAGAAACCTTACCCTGCATTAGCTGTTGCTATTGCGGCTTATCGAAGGACGATTTGGCGGAGTTGAGTAGCATGAATTCGCGGTAACACTTGGAGCAGAGGCTCATGGTAGCCAGACTTCGGAAGAAGCCACAGTTGTTGGCATAGCGCATGAGCCCTTCTAGGACTTAGCACCTGGTCTCCTCCTGGTTCCAGCTCTTCTGGGCCATTATATTCAGGAGCTCTCGAGTTTGAATCCAAGGAAACAAAGAATGAAAAGGAAAAAGCCAAGAAAACCCTAAACCACAACAGATTTGGCTGAAACAAGGCTAGATCTACTCACTCACTCGACGAGAAAATCAAAAACGCACCTAGGCAGACCAAAGAGGCCTTGGAATGATTGAAGATGAAAGGGGTTGAACGGAGCCTCAGATTTTATGGGATACGAGAGCGCCTAAATGGCCCCCGGATTTAATGAGTAGTCGCTGCGAAAATTCACTTTTGGGTCGACAGATCTGCGGAAACTGCAATGCGTCCGCGTCTCCATTGTTCCCATTGTTGTTACTCCAGTATTATAAACCCTCTCAAGTCCAGAAATCAGTTTTATGATGAAGCAATTTAAGATCTGAAAATGGGCGCAAGGTGGGTTTTGGATGGCAAATTTGAAGAACATATATATTAGGATTATGAGTCCTTATGAGGGTTATAAGCTCTTATAGCAGAACTTTGGTTTAGTGGGTTTTGGGTCCAGATTTTGAACCAAAGCTCTGATACCACATGTAAGGCCCTGTCCTAGGGTCTTCTAACAGATCTACATTCTCTGGGAATTTAACTTCATTAAGAAGCAAAATTTTACTTTCTTACAAGACATTTAAACAATGATAATTTTACCATTTCTTACAAGGCATTTAAACAATGATAATTTTACCATTTCTTACAAGACATTTAAGCAATGATAATTTACCATTTACACTCTAGTTCCTACAACTTTATAGTGAACATTTCATTTCTATAACTTACATGAGTAATCTATGCATAGAGGAATACTTGTACTGGTGGCCGGTGGAGATGCCCTCGAGCTGCTGCTCTTGCTGAAACGCTCCTCTCGCTTTCGACTGGATTTACCTCCCAGCGAACTAGGAAATAATTCCTAGCCCAAGAAACCTCCACAGGTTCCCTAGATCTCCAAAATCACAGCCAACCCAAAAATCAAAAGCAAGACACAACATCCCCCCTTTCTCCCTTCCTCCTTCCCCTTTTTTCCCTTCCTCTCTTTTCCACCTCAACCACCTTTCATTAATGTCATTAATTTCTCCTTCATCCTTACAGTTGACTTCTCTTCTCCCAAGTAAATCTGAGAGTACATTTGGAAATGTGATATGAATATAAAATTAAGTAATTAATTGGAGAGGACCATGTCTTCTCCCAAATAAATGTGAGAGTACATTGGTGAATGTGAGATGAATATATATATTGATAATTAGTTGGAGATGACCATGTCTTCTCCTAAGTAAATGTGAGAGTACCTTGGAGAATGTGAGATAAATATATATAAAATTTGGAATAATGGAAGGAGACCATATCCTACCCAAGATTCAATCTGAAAAGACAAGTTGGGAATTTGAATAATATCAATAATGAATTTTATCTTAGTAAATAAATTTATAGTTTCCCAAATAAAAGTATTCACCAATATTTTACAAAATAAATAAACATTTTAGAACAATATCATAAATATATTACACATCATATCTCAAAATAAATATTAATATAATATCAATTAAATAATTTATAAATTTTGACTTTAATTTTACAAATTTTAAAATGAATTTGAGAATACTGAATAAAATTTAAAAATAATTTTAAAACAATATCACACTACGTTACAAAATATCTCCCAATGTAAATATTAATATTAAATAGGATACCCATTAAATAATTTATGAATTCTTAAGTTTTGCCTTTACTAATTGGTTTGTGGCACATAAACAGCTTAATTTCATTGATCTTAATTTTTTGTATGTGCAAAGTAAGGGCTAGAAATTAAAATCAATTTAATTAAATATCTCATTTTATGTTAACCATTATATTTAAAATACTATATATTCATTATAAAATTAAATATCGTTAGTGGGAAATTTTTACAAATGAGACCATGTAATGTAGAGTTGTTAGCGACAAGGGATTAGGATACTTATATTCTATCATAAAAAGTTTATGATTTCTATACCCTTTCTTGTAATATAAATTGATCCTTAAAAAACATTAATTATAAAAACATTACACTTACTTAAAAATTAGTCAATTATTTTTATAAGAAAACAAGTATTAAACAATAATACATATTAAATTGGTTTAATAACTTTTTTTATACTTTTAATTTAAATTAAAAAAACAATTATAAACTATACACATCAACATTTTTATTTAATTTAACTTATACTTTAGTATAAAAAAACTTTAATAGACAAAACGCAAAATGTATGTTAACCAAAAAAATAATTATATATCACAACATGACAACTTATTCCCTCCTTTATTCCATTTTTAACAGTATTTTTCCAACTAACTTGTTCTTTTTCAAATAATTATAGAAAATTTGTTAATTTAGTGAGATATTTTGAATAATGTCCACTATAATAAATTAGTTGTCACTGTGCCTCTAAAATAGTGTCAACCATCTATAGTGAACCCACCGACTCGGAAAAAAACCACAATAATAATAAATATATATATGAGAGAGAAATGCACTTTGAAAAGTAGGAAACCTCACACCCTTAATTTCTTCACATTTTCTTTCATAAATATTTTTCTCCCTTCACCTTTGTTTCTTATTTACGTTTTTCTTCCTTTCCCGATAGCCCCCCTACTTGGCATTTTTTTCATTAAAAGATAAAGAGTTTCAAATTGGGAGGGGCAGTTTCACGATCTTGTACAACCCCCCCTACTTGGCATTTTTTTCATTAAAAGATAAAGAGTTTCAAATTGGGAGGGGCAGTTTCACGATCTTGTACAACTATCTATCGTCCTAGGCAGGTCGCATGTTCTAGTGCTATGTTATGATACATCACTTTTATAATAGATCTCCCTCGGGGGTTTAGCAAAACGGGCCGGGATCTTTCCACCGGGAAACATACGACTTATGCATGCAGCCACCTTATCTTGGCATGATGGAGCATTATAAAAAGAATTGAAATCAAAAGGTAGCTGAGAAGGTATATAAACAAGTGTGTGAGATAAGGGACTTGTTTCTTCGGAGAAATTTTGATGTATATATTTTATTTTTATTGAATTC
>APFE031113961.1:203502-216055 GCA_000404065.3 Pinus taeda
TACTTAAATTTAATATTTGATTGTTTATTTATTTTTTCTATTTATAAGTGATTTAATCTCAACAAATATATAGACTATTTTACTTAAATTTAATAAATTTGATTGTTTATCTACTTTTTCTAAATAACTGGTCCAATCTCAACGAACCCTTATATAGATAGAGAATTTTTTATTTGTTTTCATAGATTTCTTCTAGGAAAATAGGTTAGAGTAGGCTTATACCAAAGAGGTTTTATTTCATAGATTTCTTCTAGGAAAATAGGTTACACTAAGCTGATACCAAAGAGGCACTTCTCATGCTTTTGTTGCAACCATACTACTCTATCTAAAATAGAATCACTAGTTTCAAGAGGTGTGCTTATACCAAAGAGGCACTTCTCATGCTTTTGTTGCAACCATACTACTCTATCGAAAATAGAATCACTAGTTTCCAGAGGTGTGCTTATACCAAAGAGGCACTTCTCATGCTTTTGTTGCACCCATACTACTCTATTTAAAATAGAATCACTAGTTTCAAGAGGTGTCCATGGATTATTCACCGTAGGTAGGAGGAGTGAAAATTGAAGCATTGATGATAAAGGTTTAAAGAGTGTTTTTTGTTTGTTTTATTAAGTGGGAAAATCTATCACAACTCAGTTATCATTGAGGAGTGTTATATATTATGTATAAAGAATAATTTTGTTCAATAATATTTTATTTTATCAAGCTAATATATTATAAGTATTAAGAAGATATAGATATTGGAAGTTTTATAAGTATTAGATGTATTAAAAGGAATACCCAATAAAAAATACAAGTTTTTTTATGACAAAAATGTATTGGAATGGGTTCAACAAAAGGATTTGGAAATTATTTATCAACATTGAGTGAAATTAACTTGCACTCTTTAATATTTCATAAATAAAGGCTATGCCACTCGTCCTTGAGTGAATACCCTATGTGGTTAGGATTACTACTTGGGATTCCACATTTCTATTTCTTTATGTTTGATAAGCTAACCCTTTCAATTAGTATACATGTGTCGTCTATCCATCCATTTCTAGAGGCTTTTTATTTTATCCGGGTCAAGTAAACGTATCCATTCCAACATATTCTGACTGTTTTAATTTTTTATCATTTAAATTATATTTTTGAATGCATAAATAGATTTCACTATCTAAAGAACCCGTGGACAGTTGGATTATGCAAATTTCACATCTCAAATTTGCTACTTCAACAAATCCCCTACCAAATTTTAACAAAATTAACTATAAAATATACTAAAAAAAGGACAAAAACCTATAACAATTAAGTTGGAATACCCATTTCCCACAACCACCTAATACCAACAAAAATGAATCATTACTTAACAAGAAAGAGATCCATTGTAGAACCAAAGCCAAAGCTTGAAATAAGGCCTCTCAGAAGAAACCTAGGAAAAATCAGCAGGGCTTAACTTATCTATTGAAATCCCATTTTAAACCCTTGTTTGTGTTACGGTCATGTTGAAGTTATCATCCACCACTTCTTGTTGCTTTTACCTTGTCAAAGTGAAAAAATTATATAATCCTTTATGATCACATCATCCTCAGGCTTGTAAAATGTGAAATACAAAATTTTCATAATATCGTGTGCCCATTTCATAGTTATCACAGAATAAATGAAATTTCATGCAAGAATATATGATAAAAATAAATTTGATAGATTGGTTAGATAGTCCAAAATATTATTTCCAACGTTATATTAGCAGAAAAATTAGTAATTTCTTTTGTGCAGCCTCAAAAGAGTTTTCTTTCTTTTAGTTTCACATGACAGACTCAACCACGAAGCCTAACCCCAAGAGTGTCTAGAGAATTGAACATGTGACCTCTCAATAACAGAGTTCTTTAACGACTAGGACTTGACCAATTGAGCTAACCATCAAGGTGTGACAACCCCTGGATAATCCCCCCTCATTGTAAATATTATAATTATTTTGTTTATAGTAAGAAGGCCTAAGAAATTAGCACACAAATTCTAGAGTTCGAGGAAGGAGGATGCTTGGGATTTGAAGGAAACTTAATTTCTTTTTATGATAGCCATGAAATGTTGGTAGGTATTCCTTAAATGGATTGTTTATACCAGTTCAATTGAGTAGGGAAAGGAGGAAAAAAGGCCATACTTCCTTGGATAAATTCACAAGGTAGAGAGGACAAAATTTAAGGATGATGGGTTGCATTGATAGGTGGGACATCCTAGGGATAAAAAGATGAGAGTGTGTAGGGAGTTATCATAATAGCACCTCGCCCACAATCACTCAATAACAGAATCACTGTGATCGATCAGGAGGTAGGGCGACCAACACTATAAGCCATGCAACCACAAGGAATGGAAACAATGCGAGTGGGAGGGCTTACGAGAGTATACCCATTCACCATTCAAAAATGAAGAGAGGATAGGAGGCCATGGGGAAATTTCTTGAGGAAGTGAAATGCAAGGAATGATACTCTTTTCATTCATTCATTCATGCATGTATTTATTTCTTATTAGGGAATTCATTCTTCGATTGAGAAGGGGCAGAGCCAGTGAAGAGGGAAAGAAGAAAAATTCCCCCGAAGAGGAGGAAGACAGGGCATGAATCTGAACAAGGAGAGTTTCTCAAGGATAGACCGGTTGAAGAAGCCCAAGATGATTTGTTGGTTGAGGTTGAACACAATGGCTTGTCTAAGGTTGAAGAAAACCACCATGTGTGGCTTGCCTTTGGACTGAAGAACCCATTGGGAAGTTTATGGATTGATGAAGCTACTGACTAGGAGATAGAGATACTCAAGTACTTGGGGCAGCTAAGGAAACACCAAGTGTTTTCATGGGCTAGGAAAATTGGTGCTTGCACTCTCTAAAGAAATACCTAACAAGGGTGATCTTTGTGCTCCCATGATATTTTATCCAACTGAGGAACCTTCCCATATTGAGCTCTTCTCCTCTTGTAATTAAGCAGTGGCTTGTTTATGGCTAAAGAAACCACCAAGAGTGGCTTATCTTACGACTGAAGAAACCACACAGAAGCTTGTGGTATGAAGAACCTACTAGTTTATCAGTATCTTTCCCACTGAAGAACCATCCCATGTTATAATAATATTACCATCCTGATTTAGATATGTGATTCTCTATGATACAAGAGACACCTATGATAAAATATGACTGAGTTAAAGTTACTGAGATTGAGTAGTGGTTTGCTTAAGGCTAAGGAATACCATTGGGAAGCTTGTGGTCTAAAGACCCTATTGATTTGTCAATATCTTTCCATTGAGGAACCTTCCCATATAATAATGAAATTATGCTCCTAGACTAGAGATGTCAATCTCTATGTTTACAAAATACCCCTATGTTGAAGCTAACCGAGATCAAGCCTTGTGACATGATAGTGGGGATACTATTGAGAATATATGAGGGAATCAAGTCCCTATGAATTTACCTATCTGATTAGATAGTGGGTAAAGTTGGGTTACCTTTGGAAACCTTGTTTCAACTGGAAGTATTGCTTTTACTTCATTGAGCACTCCTCCTCAAGCTATGGAATTTGGCTTAGGGGTGATTAGCTACAAGAAAGAATGCAGTACAGACAAATATATGGTTGGGTGGGGATTTGAAGTCCCAATCTCACTTTCCAGATCCTTCACTTTTCCATATCCTTCACTAGAAGATAAGTATTTCTTATGCTTTATATGCCATATAAATGTTTAATGTGTGGTTTAAATGCTACTTGAATGCATGGAATGTTTTATTTCCTATAAGAGTGGGAATGTTGGCTCCCTATATAAATTCTAAGGAACGGGTTGAGTTCTTACACTTGCTTATTATCTATGTTATGTTGAAGAGTGTTAATTTCCAATATAAGGGTGTATTGCTAATCCTTTGTGTATTTAATGATTAATGGTTAAATTCCTGTGTAATTGAGGTTTCAATTCCTGTGTTGATAATGGTTCGAGGTGTTGGTTTAATGTTTGTGATATGTTGATGAATGTACTTTGTGTTTAAATGAAAAATGCTAAGCCCTGTGATGTGGATAAGGAATGGTTGATTCCTGGAGGGCTAATATATCTTTGTTTACTTATGTTTTATGTAGTGAGTAGTAAATGTTGGCACAAGGCTACCAATTGTCTGGATTAATGACTAGGGATGTGATTTTGGCATGAAATATTGTGTTATATTATTTCTATGGATGAGCGTATTTATATATGTATTCTGGGCTAGAAATGTCACTTAAGAGTCTGTGTATGGGGAGATGAGCATATTTTTGCTGATTAGTTAAATGTTTGAATTGTAATTGAATTAACTAATCGATCGTAGTCTGAAGACTTAAGTTCAGGAGAGATAGCTTGTCCCATGTTTTATATATAATATAATATATAATTTATATATATATATATATTATATATATTCCAGAGGCATATACATCAGTGTGGCAGATACTCTATATAGGTTTATCCTACAAGATAAGAGAGAGCCTATAAATAGATTTTTTTTGATATAACTATAATAACAAAAATGTTAGAGGCTTGCTCTACATTCTTTTGATAGAATAACATTTTAACATTATGGTAAGTTTTTTTTGGACCAAATGTGGTTACACGCTTATATATATTCTATATATATTATATATAGATAATGGTAATGTAATGTTTTGCATCTATTTGTTGTTTTGGAAAATAAATGGTAAATAAATTATTTATACGAGTAAAAACATTGTTTAAATCTTACAATTCTTATAGGTATTAGGTTGTTTACTTTTTCTTTATTTGGTGATTAAGAATGTATTTTTTGGGAGCAAACTAATATGAATTGAATAGATTTTCATGTGTGTGTGTGTGTGTGTGTGTGTGTGTGTGTGTGTGTGTGCGTGTGCGTGTGCGTGTGCGTGTGCGTGTGCGTGTGCGTGCGCGTGCGCGTGCACGTGCGCGTGGATTGAATATATTTTCAACATCATATATGTCTCATCATATTTCTAATTTTGTCATTATGTATTGATCGTTAATCTTTCTTGCACTAGGAATCAAAAATGACCAAAAAGATGTCATAGTATTGTTGATGTTAAAAATAATGAAGTTATAATTGTATGATTGAAATTCTTTTAGTGGGCATAGGCTAAAAGGCTATACACCTTGGAGAATATGGGATGCCTAAGTGTAGGATAACAATTGTAGTATATTGTGGGGCTATGTTGCTTTTTTACTATTTTGGTTTAATTTTATTGGTAATTTGAAGGAGTTTTGCATAGTGGTTCGAATGCAAAATACAAAAGGATTAGCTCAACTAGTTGTCACCAATGTCACTTGGTATTTGGCTAATTGCATGCACACAAATTCCTAGTTTCAGAACCTCTAGAATGTGTGCACAAGTTTACTAAGGATGTCATCCATGAATGTGGGGAAGAGTTTCCCCACAATGTGTTCCTTGGGAATACAAATAGGCATAATGAAAAATTATTCATATGAAGAAACATAGATAATGAAAAAATGATGCTAAGGAGAAGCTCTTCGAGATTAATATGATGAATTTTCCTGCACCTGAGCTGGGCTACATGCAAAATTTACATCGTCAGATTGGGTAGATGTGAAAGTATGATGCATACTTACCTTAGCTTAAACAAGTTAAAATTTGAATAAAGTATCAAATGATGGTGTTTCTCTACATGTAAAACCAAGAAGAAAAATGTTTTGAATGTACTAGGGCATGGTAGCTATGCAAAGGTAGTTGTGGAAATATTCTATAATTTTATTCACAATGGCATGACCTACAATATAAAATTGAATATGCTTTCAAGCAAAGAGCCTATATTGATGCACATGGTGGAATAATTTTATTAAGTGATAGATAGTTTATATTGAAATGATGATATTTCAAAAGAAAGGAAAACTAAAATTATGTGTTACATTGACAAATTGGGTAAATATGTTGAAAGTATGGTGCTAAGTACTAACCTTAAATGAAATGAATTGAAAGTTGGAAAGATGCATCAAATGATGGCGCTACTCTACATTTAAAGTCAAGAAGAAAAAATTCACAAATGTACTGTGCATAATTATTTGATTGTGTTTCCAAATAAGAGCTAGTAGTAATTCACAACCTTAAATGATCCTATTGAATGATAGATAGTTTTAGTTGAAAAGGTAATATTTCCAAAGAAAGAAAAAGTAAAATTCTATGATAAAAAGTGATATCTAGTTATCTGTAGCACATTATTCAAGGAGTACTTATTATGGCATCATTGAGTTGAAGTTACAAAGATAGTATCTAATCACATGATTTTAAGAGTACACATCCTAGAATTGATAGGTGCCCTTTAGCCAAACTAATCTGAATCAAGATGGGTAAGGAACTTTTATCATGCATCCAATGCTTTGACCACTTTATGATTACACTACATCATCATGTATAAAAGAAAAATAAAATTTAATTTATTACTATTGCTAAGAAATTTGATGTTAGTGTCGATGTTTGTAGCTCAAGCATAATCTATTGCACAAGCCTAAGTATCTAGGTGTGCAGAAGTCACTCAAAGTCTCATTAGGAAACTTACTCAAGTGTGAGAAAGTTGCTATTATAACTTAGTTAAGTCTAACTTAGAAAAATCATACATCTAATTGTGTTGGATTTTGAGCTAAAGAAACTTAAGAAAAGTAACTTATCTACTTTAGTGATTATGTTTTAATCTTAGTCATTGATTTCAGTGGAGGTGAGATCTAATTGAGATTGTCAATTACTTTGAATATTAGGGTTATGGATTTATCTCAATGTAAAGTTATAAAAACAATTCTAAGGAGAGGATAAATTTACATCATACAATGGAATTAGCCATTGAAAGAGGGATTCTCTCAAGTTAGGGGTGTGGTACTTAAGTGTGCCGAGTTAGAGGAAGATGCATAATTAGTATAGGATATCTAGATCAACCAAGGAGATTGAGGAAATATGTAGGGCTTGATCTATTGGATTAGATCCAATGTATATTGTATCTATGCTTTCTTCAATTGTTCCATTATCCCAAGACAAGAGCCCAAGTAGGTTCTAAGTTATTAATGAAGAATTGTTGATTGGGAAGAATCTATTTGTGCCACTTGTGATTAATATTGGTTTAGTTTTTATTCTAATAATTATGTTAAGAACCTATTTGTGCATTTATTTAGTATATTTGTAATCTGTTAGGTTAATAAATTACGAGGTGCTAGGTTCAATAGAAAATTAACATGGTATTAGAGCTAAAACTCTTAAAATTTATCTCTAAATCATATAGGAAGCCAAGTTCATACAAGGATCACTACATACAGGTTCATCCACAATCACAAATGTGTAAAAAATATATTTACAGGTTGAGAATACATAACCATACAAATGCTAAGAAAAATAGCTGGAAAAATATGTACGATGTACAAAGGCTTAGGTGATATATGAAGTTAAAGTTTAACTGAAAAAAGGTGAGTTAAGAAGCTAAGTAGGCTACCAGTTAAAGTGTCTAATAGGGAAATCAAAATCAACCCCCACAACCATTGAAAACAAGAAGTAGGTAGACAATCTTGTTGCAAGGATAGTGATCGATGGAGTGTGGTCAACAGTGAGAGCCACTATCTAGGTAAGTACCAAAAAGTGCACAAACACAAGGGATGTGACTTGTAATAACTATCAAGGGACAAGGTCAATCGAAATAGAGAAATTAGGTCGTAGTTCAATAGGGATGTAAGTGTGGCAGCTCATGAGTGAACCCAACAAGAAAATCCATTAGGTGTTACTGGGATTTCGACAACATAGATTCTAGCAGTATAATCAGTTGTGAGTAAATGACAGGCTGTGGTGGTCATTAGTTACCAAGTTGACAATTGAGGAGATTTCACACCTAACCATTGAGGGATGTGCATGCCAAGGAGATCCAAAACACAACAAAGAAGGCTATGGTCACAAAGGAGAACGAGAGTTACAGAGGTAGCCACAAGTAGCCACAACATGAAGGTCGTGGTAGGGTGAAGTTGGGGTGCTAAGAGGGGTGGAGAAAACCCAACATACCATGACTACAACCAACCAGGACATGGCTAAGTGAAGACACAACTATCAAAGTGAGGTTTTCAAAATGCCAGGGAGGTAGACCAGCTACCACTAGGGCCACTTAGCACCCACACAAGGGGAAAGGAGATTTACAATAGTCAATATGGACAATCTTGGGAGGGTGAAAAGGCAAGCAGGTGAGAAACAGTAAAATTGGGTTGAGAAGCTGAAACATAATCAAAAAAAGCTGGTAGTAGCTAGCTAGGCTAGGTAGTATATGTTGTACATAGCGTACAATGTTTTCCAACAAGATTAACATAGGTTAGCCCTCATAGGGAGAGAGGGAGACTGCACCAATAAGGGGTGTGACAACAGAACCTTTTAGTTGATTTTTTGATTTGAAGATGGAAACGATCAGTCTGAGGTTTGAGGATAGGTTGGAGGGTTCCTATAACTTCACTCCCTGGAAGGTAAGGGTTTCACTAATTCTCATGGAGAATTCCATATGGGAGACTGTTAACACAAAAATCACCTCACCTACAGAAGTTGCAGATCTGGCCATCCATAATCAAAAGGATTTGAAAGCCAAAAGAATTATTGTGGATACAATAAAGAATCGTGTGATCCATTACCTATGTAAAAAGAATAAAAACAAGAGAGGAGTGGGAGGCTTTGGAAAAGATATACCAGAGTGATAATTCCAATGACAAGATAGTATTGAGAGAAAATCCTAGGAACACTAAGATGACCAAATTAGATATAGTGATTGCTTATCTCACACACAAGTTCATAATGAGTTGGTTACAATGGGGGAGAAAGTGATAAATTAATTAATGGTATGATGGCCTTGAATGGGTTCACCAAAACATGGACTCCTTTCATCAAGGGCATCGTGGCACAAGAGAAACTTCCTGATTGGAATAGGTTATGGGATGATTTAATATAGGTGGAGATTCAAGGGGAATATTTATAATGAGGCCGACACAAGAGATGATGAGGATATTTCTCTTTCCAATTAAGCAATGAGGAGCAAAGGAAAAAGTTTGGGCAGCGAGAGTGAGGAGTCAACCTCACAACCAAAGAAGAAGGACTTGACTAAGTTCAAGTGTTTTCCCTATCATAATATGATACACTATGCTTCAAAATGTTCAGAGAGGAAGAAAAATGGAAATGGTAGGCAACCAACTGTAGCTACATTGAAAAAATATCATAATGGCCTCCTAGGAATTGTGAAATTGAGCTCATACTTATTTCTTTGGGCCCCTTAACAGTCGATGCATGGCCACTCGATAGTGAAGCCACATGAAATATGATAGGAACAAGAGATATATTTTAAAAAAGTAACTGAGTGGGACTTATAGATGCATGTGGAATTTGGTGTTGATAACAATGATATTCAAACTCAAGGCATGAGGTGGGTTAGAAGTGAAGGACATGCTATACGTTCCAGAACTCATGTGGAGTTTTCTCTTAGTATCTATGATAGAGAAGGAGGGATCTTGCGTAGTGTTCGAGGATATATAGACAATGATTAGACCCATTATATCTAACTTTGATGAGGGCCACATCAATGGAGTTAGAGAGAGAAATATATATAAGTTAAAAGGCCAACCTAATTGAGGAATGTCAAGAAGTATAGTAGTGACAATGAACAAGGACTATGAAGATCTAAAGGTTGAGCAGTTTAAAGGGAGTCAGCCCTTAGGTTCACATGGGGAGAAATAAATAGTAAATCCTTCCAAGTCTGTCAAGAAGCTCTCATGGTATGAGATAACCTTATAGGATATTTTGGAGAAGGAGGCTTCTAGGAACAAGTGCAAGGGAAGAAAACATTTGGGGATGATTTTAATCCAGATGGAAATAAAGGCTTCTAGTTCAAAGCGAGTAGCCATGGAAATGGATGCAATTCTAGTATCATAGCTAGTTCCAAGTGGCATATGTACCTCCCTTGCTAAGAGGAAGTGCTAATGTTTATAGTACATGAAGGTGCTTTTGCACAGGCCTAAGTGCCTAGGCTTGCAAAAGTCACCCAAAGTCTCCTTATGACACTTGGTTAAGGTGAAGTCCCAATTATTGTATAATGAGCATGTTAATAAAGCTTGTGAAAAAAACACAAGGGACAATATTTATGTAAACTTATTTTTAGTATGAGGAACTACATGCAAGGAGTTTGCAAACACAAAGATAAGTAATATCTATTTTGATGGTGAAAATATATATTACTTAAGTAATAAATGAAAATTCGGAATGAAAGTACATTTCGTATCATATAATGGTATATATGATATATCCATAGTATGAAATAAAGTATTAAAGAAAAAAGAGTAGTCTAACGAAGCCACAATTTTGCCTAGAAAATAGTGGAAATTTCGACAAGATTTTGCAAAAATGATAGAAATTTTTGGAAATATTCGTTACGACTATCAAGATTCAGTATTTTGGGTGCCCCAAGGGTTCTTGATGGTGTTGAATCCATTTCCACCAAAAAAAAAAAAAAAAAAAAAAACAAACAAACAAACAAACAAACAAACAAACAAACAAACAAACAAAAACAAAACAAAAAAAAACAAAAAACAAAACAAAAACAAAAACAAAAACAAAAACAAAAAAAAACAAACAAACAAACAAACAAACAAACAAAAACAAAAAAAAAAACACTCCAATAGTTGGATTTTTTGAAAATTTTATCGTCGGATTCTGACAACTTTTTTTTCGTCCTCACGAAATTGTAGCGAAAAAGAATGACTAATTATTTTTGTTATATTTGTTTCTCAATATAAGCCATGTTAAAGTTTAAGTTTGAATTTGGCATCTTTAAGTTTAACAAAAAGTCAAACCAAAAAATTAATAATAAAATTTGACATTAAATTCAACATTGAAATTTGAAAATTAAAAAATATATATTATAAAATACAATACCGATATGAAATAAAATATTTTAGAAATTTAAATAAAAATTTCAAAAATAAAAATGAAAATTAATATATATATATACTATACACACACACACGCACGCGGGTTAAGTATATATAATATTATATAAACACACGCGCACGGCGGGTTGAAGATTTGAAATTTGCATCTTTAGTTTCAAAAAAAAGTTCAAACCAAAAAATTATGTAATACAATACCAAATACCCCATGCAATTAAAATTCCAAATTTGAAATTCTGAAAATTAAAAATATATTATAAAATTTAATAAATTATACTAGATATGAAATAAAAATATAATTAGAATTTAAATTAAACTAAATTAAATTTGAAAATTTATAATGAAAATATTATAATATATATTATATATTAATATATATATATAGGACACCAGGATTATTAGAATGGGACACGGAATATTGTATTCGACATGTACAACACAGACCCCGTCACACACGTCGACCTACACGACGAACCATATTTCTTACTGCGTATCTACTACTAAATTTAACACACTATTAGCAAATTAGTGAAATTCACACAATATGAATTATATAAACATTTAATGGATGACTGATAATATATCATCATACAAACTAATGATATATGATACCTCAAAATAACACTAATGACAATCGTCTCATGAACCAAAAAACATTTCAAAAAGACGGGGCCACTAAATGGTTTCTAATAGTCCAAAAAAAAACATGCATACAATAGATACATAGTACTACATATCATCAAAATTATTACTTATATTGGGATCCTCGTGGTCAATATCACCCTCTAAGCATTAAAATAAGATAGAAAAATATTAACATGTCAAATTGAGATTGTATTTGAGTGATGCAATTTTTTTACAAGGGTCATGATAGAGGAGTTCAACAATCAATGCCACCAACATCAAGGTACATAGAGGGCTTGATCCTATTAATTAAATGTTAGCTCCATATCCTCATACATAACAAGCTCCAATGGAAATGTTGCAACCCTACTCCTGAAATCCGAAAAATTGTTAAGTCTACTAGATTCTGAGAGGGATATAATATTCTACTTTCTCCATATGAAATCTAATGAGGTCAAAACCACTCTCAAACAACCTAAGTGAATTAATGGTAATGTTAAGTCAATTAATGGTAATTTAGAATTACCATTAATTACATAGCACTAGTCGGGCTTGGGAAAATCCACTTGCCAACACTTGGAATCCCTTCTAGCATTGTTTAATCTCCCTTAGTTGAATTCCAAAACCTTTGAGAGCTCCAAACACGTGACTAAATTGCATGATAATGAGACAATAATTCATTTTTTTTATTCTTTTTCCTCGAACATGTGTCAAAATTTAGAGACACCAATAGGGCTCGTGTCTAACATGAGTCAAACTTTTGTCCCGGAGTCAAACTTGTGCCAGACATGTGTCATATCCAACACAAGAAATACATGACATGAGGGTGGAGGATGTGTCATGTGACAGGACATAAGTTTGACTTGTGTTGAACACGTGTCACACGTGTCGTGTGTAACATGTGAAATGTGTGACATGAGGGGGGAGGACGTGTCGTGTGACTTATTATATATATAGCTAACAATATATTAATAATTCTTACTAACATTATAAAATCTAAGCTA
>APFE031113961.1:216075-227635 GCA_000404065.3 Pinus taeda
TGGTCATGTTGACAGTTCTGGACCTACCAACATTCAAGTGGCTCCCTAATATGTGGTCCCAATTAGACCTCACACCATTTGGTATAGGAACCCCATCCAAAATATGACCCGGTTACTATTTTCTTAAAGTTTTTCCTTGGCTCTAACTATCAGCAAGAGAGAGGAGTGCATATGTCCCTTTGAAAAGCAAGTAAGTGTGACTGGTTGATTCTTCTGCGCAAGCTCTTAGTTCTTCGGGGAGTATTGATTCATCATGCATATCACTTTGGCTTCCCACTTACCTCATGAATAATCATGGTCCCCTTTGTGCCTTCTCGTTTGAACACAAACATAAGATCAACAATATCGCAATGTTTTGAATCAGAAAGGGTAGTATAGTTCGTCGACTTTAGATTTTTAGAGTATAGTTTTTCATCTCTTGTGTTGCTCCACTGCCAGCAGGCCTGGACGATACCTTGGTAGGGTCACTACAAGAAGAAAAACATTGCTCTACTTCCAGCGAACCTCAAAAGTACCATGATGGAGTTGTTTGCTTCACCTCTCTGCACGGGAAGCCTTTCTTTTATTTCACTTTTATTTATATATTTATATAGGACTATGCATAAGAACTTATTCATTTTATGGGCGGAAGAGGGACCTGAATTATTAATAGAAGGAGAGGTTGTTCCTTCACAGAAGCATAAAGAGACCTCTTATTTAGATTTTCTCATTTGGATTTTTTTCCCTTTTCCTCCTCTACTGATTGGATAAGTGTGAAAACACCGAAACATAAAGAACTAAGTGCAGGCATAAGGTTTCATGAATAGACCTAAGTATCATGGTTTGACATAAAAATATCCTTATTGATGGATCATATTTTCCATCAGAACATCATTGCAAAAATATATAATCAACATAAAGAAGGAGGACTAGAGGATAGCCAAATGTTGTAGTGTCATAAGAATCTTTTTACTCAGCCACACGCAAAGAAGCCAAAAAACACGTTCACACATGAGACATATTTACATGAACAAAAAAAAAATGCAAGACCAAACAAACAAGAAAACAAGAAAAGAAACTATGTACGTAGGGGAGGGCACAACCCCAAATCATCATTGAAAATATTTTTTTAAATCTTGGCCATTAACAAGAAGACAGTCAATCTTCCGATCTAGATATTGAAGACAATATGTGTGTTCGAAAATATTTTCGTGCACAGTGAATGGTATGATCCACACGGATTGGAACTTAGTATGTTTTCTGTTGTCCTCTTGGGTTTGTCCCACTTCAAGACTAGGTCACCCACACTAAATTCATTTTTTCCTGTAGAATTCTTTTCGAACCACCTCTTGATATGACTCTGGTGGAGAGATAATTTTCTTTTTCTTTCTATCTTTCTTCATGCAGCTTGCAAATGGTGTCTATCCTACTCTGAACCAATAAGCATGGCTTACCTTGGGATTCTTGTGAAAGTTTAAGGGTAGGAAAATAATGTTTAGGGATAGGATGGATTCTTTTCTATACACCAAGAAGTAAGGAGACGTATTCAGGGAATTTTTTGGTGTGACTCGGTCAGCCCATAAGGCATTCACCAAAGTAGACTATAAGTTCCTTTGTTCAGTGAAAATGGTCTTCTTGATAATGTGGATAAGGTTCTTATTAGTAATTTCAACAAGAAAATTTCCCTGCAGATAGTAATTCGTAGAATGTTTCAATACAATAACATTTTCCAATGAAAAACCATATAATATTAACGATGAAAAATACGTTTCATTGCCAAAATCAAGTGAAGTCAGAACTCCACGCTTGGAAATGATATTATGCTTGAGGAAGTTGATGACTTACTGCTCATTCACTTGTTTGAGAGGAAACACTTATGTCCACCACGTGAAGTACTCTGTAGCAGTGAGAATATAGCGATGTTTCTTCGATGAGTGCGGAAAAATCTCACTAATGACATCTAGGTCCCTTTGTTGAAATGGTTCTTCCACAACGACAAACTACAATAGGGTGGTTGACTTCTTTCCTCGACCGACACTCTTTTGATAGACGTAAAACTTGCGGGCATATGCATGAGAATTCTTGAATAATGTGGGCCAATAAAATTGGCCTGCATAACTTTGTGCATCGTTGTGTCACGTGCAAGGTGTCCCCCGGCTAGTCCATCGTAGAGATCACACAACACTTTCTCTAAATCATGTGCTTCCATCATCTGAGCAGTAATCCATTATGGTGCTTTCTAAAAGAACCCCGTGCAACAATTGGTAAGATAGTTCTTTTAGTTTGAATTCCATCTTTTTCTATGCAGATAAGTGAGAGGGAAAAGTGTCATGCTCGAGATACTGGTGCACATCCATGTACCAAGAGTTTGTGATAGTAGTGTGGGAGGCTCACTCAATATTATACGTTTCGATTTCCTACTCCCATACTAATGGATCATCTTATTTTGCATCCACGGATTCTATTACTAGCCCACATAGACCATGGACCTTGAAAGTGTGAACTGGTTTGAATTCTAAGTCATACTCTTGCATACCAGTCATCCAATTCTCTCTTCTCTCACCCAACTCTTGTTGGACAATAATGATTTGACTTTTGGGTACAGAAAAAAGATAATGGAGTGATTCTTTAAGAGATAGGGTTGAAAGTGCTTTATCATCTTATAGATTGTATACATCTGTTTATCAATGGAGGGATAGATAATTTCAGGGCCTTGTAGGTTGGAACTCATAAAGGATATTTGTCTCTCATTGTTTTGATCATCTTTCTGCATAAGCACAATGGCGAGAAAATTATATGAAGCGAAGCTGTAGAGAAAAAAATATTTGTTGAAATTTGAGTTGTATAAGGTTGTTTCTTTTGCGATATCTTTCTTAATACTGGAAAATGAATCATCTTCCCTTTTATCCCACTTTTATATTGCATCCTTCTTTACCATCTCCTGTATAGGTTTGACAATTTGAGCGTAATCGGAGATGAACTTGTAGAGAAAGTTGATTTTCCCCAAGAAGGATTGCATGGCTTTCTTGTTCAATGGGAAAGAAATATGTGTAATATCTATGACCCTTTCAAGGTCCACTTTAATGCCACTTTTCATGATAATATGGCCCAATAGGTTTCCCTCGGACACTGCAAAAATACTCTTCTTGGGACTAAGAGATATCCTGTATTTTCAACATCACTTGAATATTTGCTTCAAGTGGAGTACGTGATCAGATCTCTTCCTTGAAAACACCATGACATCGTCAAGATACACTACCATGCTTGTTTGATTAGCTCGCGAAATGCGATTTCCATTACACGTTGAAAGGTTGCACCAAAATTAACTAGCCCAAAAGGCATTCTTCTAAATGCGAACGTGCCCCACTTTGTTTGGAAGGTAGTCTTAAGTTTGTCATTCTCCAATACCATAACCTGATTGTATCGAGAATAGCCATCAATAAAAGTGAACATGTTTTACCCTAATATTGTCTGCAATATCTATTCCATAGACAACACAGGGTAGTTGTCCTTTTCCGTGGTGCGATTGAGATTTCAGAAATCTATTCACAAGTGTATTTCCCTAGACTTCTTCCTTACTGGGACCAGATTATATACCCAGGTTGAATGTCACACTTTATAGATGATCGAAGCATCCAACAAATTCCTTATATGCTTCTAAATCAGGGGCTCAAGCATTGGAAGTACCTTTTGAAACTTTTGTTGAAAAGTCTTAGCCCCTTCCTTGATAGGGATAACATGTTGGATTACTCACGTCTCGTGAGTTTTGATCTCATTGTATGTCCACGTGAAAACATCTCGATATTGCTTGAATAAGATAATAAACACTTGTCGCTCTTATGGTGTGCAACAAGTACAGCAATTAACAAACTTTGGATCTTTCTCCATTCCAAGATTAAGCTATTCATGTGACATCATTGAACTATGGGTTTTGGCATTTTCTGGCCCTCTAAAGAAATTATGCAAGTCATACAACTTTTCCAATGATACCATGCCCTTTGGCATGGGGGTTTCCTTGTTCAAGTGAGTTGCATCTTGCAACACTTTTTTGTGCTCGTTTTCATCAATAGTTTCATCTTTGAATACATCAGTGTTCGCCATGAAATGCAGTATCTGCGCTAAGTTATCATTAAAAACACATAAATTAGTGATATTATCAGGGAAAAATACTTTATAAATAATTTCAATAGAAAAATCGTCCCCAAGCAATGACAACCTAACAACAACATTTTCTAATGCATCTCCAACTCCATTATGCATTCTAGAAACATATATAATGTTAAAAGCTTGGAATTGAGAAATTAAACGCCATACCTCTTGTTGATAACTTTTCAAATTAGGTGAAATACAGTGTATAGTATTATTATAATTATCCAATTTTAAGGTCACAACCAAGCCAGACACCAAATTGGTGTATGGGAACCCCTTGTTTGTGGGACAAGGTACCCACCTCTGCGCAGTGATTTGACTACTAAAACTATAAAGGCATACATTCTCTACCCCCTCTGGTTTTAAACCTATGAACTTTTTAGGAGGAAACACATGCTCTTAACCATTAGGCCCACTCATTGTGTACCTATAACATGATGATATCCGAGTCACCTATTGCCTTAAGAAATCCAACATTGAGGTCAATGGCCTTTTGTAAGCTCAGGATGAGTGCTTTATATTCTGGAGTTCTATTAGTGCACTCGAATTCCAAGTAGCTTGAGATCAAGTGTTTTCTTTGTTGTGGGTCTACTAAAACACAAACAACTCTAAAGCCCTCTTGTGCCTTTGAGGCATCAAAAAACAAAGTCCAAACATCATATGTACAAGAGCTATGCCCTACACCACTACTACTACTATTATCTACTATACAAAGGTCATTTGCACTAGTTGGACTAGGAAGGGGTTCCAATTGTGTGTTTGGCAGGACTGGGGAAGGTTGGGCAAGGTAGAACCCTAGGTTAGTCTCCAAGAAGAAATTACCAAATATTAGATATGTGAAAGAAACATGTTCATTTTTTCTCTCGAAGGGTGTGACCGTGTGCTTCATGTAAGTGTTACACTAAAATTTGTCACCATGACTATCTGCAGTTAGTATGGCTCCATCAACAGTCATACTATCCTCCTTGGCAAGCCTCATACCTCTGCTCTCCATGTCAAACTTCAAAGAAAGATAGAAAGTCATTAAAAACATATTTATCTCTGGGTACGCAGTTTCTCTCATCCTTACCTGCGTGTACGCATCCCAAGTTCACAATATCTGCATCCTTGCACGCTCTGTATGTAAAGGGGTGGGTGCGTACTCCTGTAAAGGTCAAAAGGCGCGAGTTTCATCTTAAAAAAGTTACTTGTGGTCATTTCTAGAGCATTCTAGAAGATTGTTTGACGTGTATTGAGCGCCTCCAGATGGTTCATGCATCCCTATGAAAGAGAAACTTATCCCATCAAGAGAGGAGCTACCCCATCCAAAAGAGGGAGTATCCCATTGATGTTGGACCTGAATAACTTCCTCTAGAACACTATAAATACAGGCATTGGGCCAGAGGAGGGGAGGTTGAAAGCTGAACATTCCAAAGGGTAGATGCTGCTGGAATTAGGAACTTCCTTGTAGAAGCTTGTGAGGAGAGATTACCATCCTTTCTTGTTTCATTTGGAAGTGGGTGAGCTTGTCAAAGTAGAGGAAAACTCTTGCTGGACCCTGGGAGGAACTTGCACAACACCAAGGCTCAGGTTGTAATGGTTTCTTTTGTTTCCTTAATACAAATAAGTCCATTCTTCTCAATGATTTGTTGTTAATGAATTGTTTCATATACTCCTTGGTCTATATGTTGAATATGCTTTGTTTTATGGAATATTCAGGTGTTATTTAATCGTTTGATTGTTAGTGTATGCAGGTTTCGAAGTGAAGGAGGAGCTATCTGGATCGACGAGGCTAGACTACTACAACAGCGTTGGACTTCAGGTAGGATCGAAAAACACTTGATTTCTCATATGATAATGCATGTTTAGAGAAGGATTGCTCTTAATTGTCTTGTTTGTCACTAGAGAGTCTTAGACTCCTAGGGAGGTTAGGTTTGTCCGCAAAAATAACTCTTTCCGCATGACAAATTGGCGACTCCGCTGGGGAATCCATGAATTTGATTGATTTCTCTTTTGATTGATACTTTGATTTGAGAAACTCTGATTTCTTTCTAGTTTTTGACTGATTGGCTGTGAATTTGGGTGGAATAGCTTAGGATTGAGTTACTTTTTATTTTTCTTGATTTTGAGAGCATTACGCACCCTCTGCGTTAAGTACAATGCGTACTACTATGCACGTTTGCTTTGTACACAGAGCGTGGCCACACCTGTGCCAACAGGATGCCTGCGTACCCTTGTCAAAAGCTTAGAAAATTTCAATTTTTTCCTTTTTACCCATTAGATTTTGTTTATAGTTTATTTATTGCTGCCCAGATCCACTGGTTACCTGTTAGAAATTTTCATCTTGGCTAATTTCATTGGCATTCCTGCTTTAAGCTTTTGTCAATTGGGTGTTTTGAGTCTCTTTTTTGAGAAATTATAAATTTGATTTCCTTTGGTCATTACTTGGAGGTTTGTCTCAGTCTTTTCACAATTTTTCATCTTTTTGCTCTTGTTTTTGCAAAAAAAATTTCCCCCTCATTCGCCGAGGGGGGTGCTAAATTGTGTATGAGTGTTAATCGCCTTTGAGTGTTTTTATTTTTTGATCTTTGGAACTCTCACCCAATTTTCTCGACTTGCACTTGATTGGTTCTTAGATTACGTTAGAATCATCTTGTGTTTGAGAATTCTCTTGCACAGATCACATTTGCATAATTAGAATTCTCCTTTTCGGAATATGAATGAAAAATGTGCATAGATTACATTTGCATACCTTTCAAGTGAATTGTGCGTAGATTACAATTGCATAGTTTACATTCTGAAAAATCAATTGTAGATTTAGATCAGCTATCTTTGATTTGAATTTACATATTTTTATGCTTGTTTTTAACACACAAAAAAAAAAAAAAAATGTTTTGGAATTGATTTGCATTAGTTTTCTTGATGAAATTAGTGCATTAGAGGATTTGTTATATTTTCTCTTAGTGATCAATTTTTGCATTGTTGGAAGCAAATGGAAACTCTATCCTTACTTTAGTTAGGATTCATCGAATTGAAAAGATTACATTATCATATTCGATTGCATTCAGTTGAGTCGGGTCATAACACCGTTGGTTTCATATCCATTTACCCATTTGAGTAATAACAGCCTTAATAACACAGCGCTTAATTAAAATTCATCTAGTAATTTTTTCATTTCTAGGGCTCTGAAACACCAACATAGATCAGGTTAGTGTCTTGGAGTAGGAGAGTAATTAACTCTCCAAGACAGTAAAACCAAACAAGTAGCTTATCTTGTGGTAGGACAAATCCAACTGTTGCATTTATACTCTGGGAAAGCTCCTCTTAAAGGAGAAGCACGAGCTCGTGTCCGAACCAGTGAGGGGATCAATCCTCCTTCGTTGGGAACGATGCCAGACACGCACGTATTACAAACGGAAAACCTCAGATTATTGTTGAGGAGCCAGGGGATCACTTATCGGTAAACCTTGGATTAACCATTGTGAAGGAGCCGGTAAGGGGATTGAGCTTGTTACTCTGCCCTTGCGTGTTGTCGGAGCGTAGATTGTTCCCCCAAGTGTATTTGTTGCTATTGGTGACCTTAGTGACCATATTCTCTAGGATTCTACCCAAAGTGACGGTGGAGGGAAGATCCCACTATACCTGGAACAGACGTTGGCTAGACTCACTTGGATTTTCTGGGGGGTTCACTTCACTCGAGACGCTTAAAGTGGAGGAACTTGGTCCAGTCTATTCATTAAGCAGGTTTCCAGGGTAACTGTTCCACCCGCTATTTCTGTACTGAATCCTACGAGGTTGGATTTCATCACCAACTAGTGTTTTTGGTCCGGAAAGTTACTGTTTGTGTGTGGTTTGCCTCCTAGATTTGATAGCGCGTGTTAATTTGTTTGTTTTACTTTTAGAGACCATAGGTGTGAATTGTGAATTTTAATTGTTAGGTGTGAATTGTGAATTGTTAATTTTAGTTTTAAATTGTTAATAAAATTCACTGAAGTTGAATATAATGGAAAATGTTCCGGAATTTATCAACCTAGGAACCCCTCCTAATGAGAATCCTAGTACTTTTCCTTACTTTGGAAATGTTGGTCCTCCTTATATGCCTACTTTTTCATTACCTGGATTTACAATAGGTTTACCGATATGGTTATTTTCAACTTCGTTGGCCCCAAATACTTCAATTGTTCCACCTCAACCGAATGCTTCACCTCAACAGAGTTCACCACCTCAACATCACCAACCTTCTGTTGACCCTTTACCTTCTTCCCCTAATTTTTCTTCCTCCATTTCTTCCTCTTCGCTTGGTAAAAGCCTCGATGCTAGTAACCAGGTGACTAAGAAGAAGAAGAAAGGGAAGAAGAAGAAGAAGAAGAAGAAGCAAGATAAGAAAGAAGTCAACCAACCAAGCGTTAGTTGTGTTGAGGAAACCTCCAACATGCATCATAAACCAAAATACCCTTGCAGGCTTTGTAAGAGCGACCACTTCCTTATCAATTGTCCTGGTATTCCAAAGGTCTTGGAAGTATGGTCAGAAAAATCTCATCAACTTTCTATTGATCCATCAACCAGTGATAGTCAGGTTCTTGGGAAAAAGGGTAAAGTTAGGTTTCCTTGTAAGTTATGCAATGGGAGTCATCAAACTCACATTTGCCCTCACATGGATGAAGCCTCAAAATTGTTGGAAAACCTTACTGTTCCACAGCAAGAATTTCCAACTGGTTACCGTAAACTTTTACCCAACCTACCGTCAACTGACGAAGTGATTGATCTAATTTCAAGTACGGTCGATCCCACTTTTCCATTAGAGAGTGAAACTCATGTCACTCAGGTTGATGATCCATTAGTTGATCAAGTGGTCGATTCAATTTCACATTCGATCGATCCCACTTTCCCTTTAGAGAGTGAACTTCATACCGCTAAGGTTCTTTTCGTTACATCAGATTCCTCTATGCCGGGGAGCATTTCTACAGAACCCCCTCCAAGTACTGAGGTCTTTTCCTTTGATTGGAACAAACTGACAGAACCTCGTCTTCCTTCCTCCATCCCTTTCCAAATCATTGTCAAGGCTGGTGGTAGGGGCATGCATCGCACACAGGTAGATGAAGGTGCTTCTGTTAGTATTTTATCCTCAATCGCTTGGAAAGCTTTGGGTTCCCCTCAGCTTGTGCCTATTACGCAGAATCTGAAAGCTTTTAACAGAACCATTAGTGAACCTTTAGGGATCCTTCCTAAGTTTTCTATTACCTTGGAAGGTAAAACTGTCTGTATTGATCTTATGGTAGTTCGAGGTCCCTTGGATTTCAATTACTCCTTGGGCGAGACTATGTTTATGCAATGAAAGCTGTCGTATCGACACTCTTTCGCGTGATGTCTTTCCCTCACAATGGAAATATTGTGACTATAGACCAGCTTTCGTTCCCTAGTCTTGTTTCAACTACCGATAATATGAAAACCCTAAATGTTCCTGATTCTAAAGTGGTATCTACCCCGCCACGGGTTAATTATGTGGCAACTGGCCCCATGTTTTCAGTTACCGATGTAAGTGAGCCTCTCACTATTTGCTCATCTTCCTCTGATTTAGATCCGGTAATTGACATGGAAAACTCTATGGGATTACCTGAACGCGATGTTCTTATCCCTTTTGAGTCCCTTGACATGTGTTCCTTCCAGAGAACTATTCTTCCTTCTGATGAAGACCTCTTGGAAGCCATGATCAAGGTGTGTCCATTGACATGTCTTTCTTCCAGTTGGAAGCCATGATCAGTGGGAGCGAGGATAGTTTTTTCATGTATCAACCTCGTTAAAAAATGAAACAGGCTGTCACGAGGATAGTTTTTTCCTATATCAACCTCGTTAAAAAATGAAATAGGCTGTCGCGAGGATGGTTTTTTCCCGTATCAACCTCGTTAAAAAATGAAACAGGCTGCAATGAGGAAAGTTCCTTTTACTGAGTCAACCTCGTTAACAAATGAATCAGGTATGAGGATAGTTCTTTTACTGAGTCAACCTCATTTAAAAAATGAATCAGCTAGATTTTAGGATATGTAGGTAGATTGTAGAAAGTAGGATTTTGCGAGGACAGTTCCTGTTACTAAGTCAACCTCGTTAAAAAATGAATCAGGTTAGAGGATAATTCCTATTACTGAGTCAACCTCGTTAACAAATGAATCAGGTATGAGGATAGTTCTTTTCTTGTGTCAACATCCTTAAAAATGAAACAACTCCCTTTTCAAGGTAAATATTGAAAGTAAACCTTCATTCCAGCCATCTGGTTGAGTGAAATGAAGCCTGGGGGGCATGTACCTCGCTTTGCATCATTATACTGGGGGCATGCGAACTTTTTGAGCATAGTTCCTTGTCTTGTGTCAAGCTCGTTAAAAAATGAAACAAGGGTAGTTTAGGTAGGTAGATTGTAGAGAGTAGTCATGAGCATAGTTCCTTATCTTGTGTCAAGCTCATTAAAAAATGAATCAAGGATTTTAGAGCATAGTTCCTTGTCTTGTGTCAAGCTCGTTAAACAATGAATCAAGGTTTTTAGAGTATAGTTAGATAGATAGTAGAGTGTGTTATGAGCATAGTTCCTTATCTTGTGTCAAGCTCGTTTAAAAAATGAAACAAGGGTTGTGAGCATAGTTCCTTATCTTGTGTCAAGCTCGTTAAAAAATGAAACAACTCCCACAAGTCTTTCCAAGATCTTGAAAGTAAAGCTTCATTCCATCCACCTCATTGAATGCAATGAAGCTTGGTGGGCATGTACCTTGATTTGCGTCATTATGCTGGGGGCATGCGAACTTATAACAAGCATAGTTTTTCGTTTCAATCTTGCGTAAACATGAAACCGAATCCGAGCATAGTTCTTTTCCCGTGTCAAGCTCGTTAAAAAATGAAACAAATCCTCCTCTAATTCAGTCGAGAGTTTGACTAGATCTCATAGATGTTAAGTTGTATATTTAGGTTAGTTATTTCAGTCTTTTGCATACGTTTTTTATAGTTTGAGGTCAAGTCTTTCAAATGTGATCTCGTATCTGAACCTTCATTTCATCCAACTGGTTGAATGAAATGAAGCTGGGGGGGCATGCGCTCTAGCAATTATGCTTAGGGGGCATCAAGCACAGTTTTCTCTCTGTTTCAAGCTTGTGTAAAAATGAAACTACTTCGAAGCATAGTTTTTCTTTGTTTCAAGCTTTTGTAAAAATGAAACCTATCTTGAGTCAATTTCGCTTATTTTCAAGACTCATTAAACTCATGAAAATCCCGAGATTATTTTTAGGTTAGTTATTTCAATTTTTTGCATAATTTTCTTGTAGTTTTAGGTCAAGTCTTTCAAATGATCTCGTAGAGTACATTTTTATCATTTTTTTGAACTCGTTAAAACTTACGAAAAAGTGAAACATCAGAGTCATCTTTTAAGCCCTTTTCTGACTCCTAAAACATGAAAAGATTGTCGAGTGTTTCT